>MU177897.1:0-115618 GCA_016695465.1 Suillus americanus
TGTACGGTAAATTTGGTGCATGCTAATTTACAGGTGCTAATTAGCAGTGCTAATTAGCGCTAATCTACTGGGTAAATTTGGGAGGCCCAAAACACGCTGTTAATTTGGATTAATTTGCTCGAGGTGTTGTATCGGCCGATTTGACAGTCTCAGATATGGATATGTCTGAGGACCTGCCACTCCCTGGACACCGTCCACCTCAGCCAAGACCCTCCCACTCCAATCCATCCAACGATGCTGGTGATCCTAAGTTTCCCGATGATGGTGCTGAGTGGCTGAACAACGAGCGAGGACTGCCGAGAGAGTTTGAAAAGGTTGACGGCTCACACTTCTTGCTCGCGGGGGAAAATGCACATATCGAGTTGGGCTCTCCCTATCTCCGAGACTTTTCTGGACGAAACACCCCGAAACGTGAATCCGCTCGTCAAAGCATCAACAACATCGTCGTCGTCGTTAGAGGCACTTCCTGATGCAAAAGCTTGGGATGCATGGCCGTAGAACCATAATTAACCGTTAAATTCGTCACATTTACAAGTAAATTAGCGCTAATCTCACCTCCACTCTATCTAGGCAACTCTTCAAAAGCTTCAACCTTCCCCGCAACTTTCTCTATCTCAGGCTAGAGGCCTTGCACCTCCCATGCCCATGCCCACGGTGCCCTTGCCGCCCTTATCCTTTACCTGATCCCCACATTTCTATAAACGTCCTCCCACACCCCACTGTACAAAGCTGAAAGAAAACGCAGCCCCATGCGAACCATTCACTCTGAGCGGCTACCCAGATCACTCCTTTGGAAACAGGACAATATCATCACAAGACAAGATCACTCAGTGTAACAGGCGCGTCTGCCAGTAGTGACTCATCCCATCGCACGCTGATTAATACACTTTGTTTCAAGGTCAGGGAAGGATATGCGACGATGCCTGTGCGCTTCAAGTTGTATCCTGGTCATACTGAGCACGATTGCCATTCGATATTGTCTCTGGGTCTCTTACGTCTCGCTCACATGCATAAAATCAAGCATCGCAGGGTCATATCTTGGCGCAAGCATCCTTCGCCATACGATTGAAGATGGATTTTATCAATGAAATTCAAGTCATGTATAGCAGGTAATCATCCTTCCATTTTGTCCATACGCTCACAACGCTCGAGGAATGGCTCAAGCATAATGCTACCGCCTCAGTCAGGCTATCTACGCTTTCGTGTCCATCGTTTTTCTTCGCATCACAGTGTATGGAAGGGCGGCCTGAACAGACATATTGACCAACAGTCTCTGGCGCTTATCACTTCAATCTGGCTTATTACTTCCGTTGCTCATCTATAACATCCCAGGCTGTCAGCAAAGTAGGTCTAGCCGTTATCGTACCTCCATTATACAACGGCGATTTCGGAAAACTTGTCCATTTTCAGCCCTACCATCAGAGCCCTCCCTATCGATTAGGAACAGGAACGGGAATGATAACAGGAACGAGAAGACGCGTCACATAAGCATCACACAGGACTTGGACTAAAACGAACGAAAACTCCCGCTCTGCAGAGTACCCACTTCTTACTCCGCAGCCTCGTTGTATGGTCGTCTGAACCATTGGCCAGCACTGTGTCGTTTGCAACAAGTCCAGAGAACAGATCCAATCTGTGGGTTCTGATAGCTTGAGCAACGTCTTCGCCTGTAGTACTAGTACTGTCTCCGTGGCAGCTGAGGAACTTTCCCTTGCCATCACTGCGTACCATTATTTACCCATCTGCAATGCCTTCGAAAGTGAGGCACTGTGCCCCTCCATCACCGTAAACATAACTTGACGTGAGTGTCCTGAATGCCTGCAATATGATTAGCTATAGCGGATGCTCCC
Organism: Suillus americanus; assembly: GCA_016695465.1. Lineage (NCBI taxonomy): Eukaryota > Fungi > Basidiomycota > Agaricomycetes > Boletales > Suillaceae > Suillus > Suillus americanus. The sequence goes on from MU177897.1 coordinate 1,851, forward strand.
TAGGGTTGGAACATTCATTTTCGCAATGCCCCAATGACATGTCACAAGTTCTACCCGTAGTGAGCTGTAACGACCGTGAACCTTGATGCAAGATTGACGCTGCTTTCAGTACAGTCGTCGTTTGACAATGTTATACTTGGTGGACGCTCGTCACTGACATGCGCCCAGCTCTCATGCATTACCTGTCGATTCAGTCACGGCCATCTTGTTGTGAGTCTACACAGTAAGTCTACACAGTAAGACAAGCCAGTGTACCAACGACATTGTTAGTGCGATGCAATCTAGTCCATCATTGCACGAGAATTGATTATCAGAGTGAGGCTTTTAATTTGTTGTGCTTACCTCGACCTGGGCATAAATTAATTAATCGTGGTGAGCTCGGGTTCACCTGCTTAGCTATTAATTGATTGTACCATGCCATCTGGTTCGCAACAAACCAAACATTATCATCACTGGTCGCTCCACAACACATTCGATGACTAGAGCGTAAATCCACACTTATCTATGGTGCCATGCTCGATCTCATCAACCATGATTGCAGGCGGATTTGGAAAACTAGTTCACTCGGTGTGATGATATATGCTCGCCCGGAACAAGGTGTGGGGTTTTTAAAAAAATCCACAACTACAGTACCTCTAATATCTGTATATCCATCATATCGCCAACAGAAGTCATGTCTTTAACTTGTGCAATGATATCCTGACCTGACGCGATCCTCTTGAATTCTCCGTTGCGCTGCCGCGCTAGCAAAAACGCACCAAAAGGCTGTCCGAGGCGAACAAGCAATCGCAATGCTCGCGAGTGAGAATCCGAATAAACAGGCTCAGTTTGTGCGGGGAGTGAATCATGCGATAGCGATTCGTGCACGGACCAATTTTCCACGCTTTGCGCGTCGTCTACAGGGTCATGCAACTCGAGGAGATCGCGACTCCATGGACGAACAAGCAAGATTTTCTGCCAGGCGGGCGGCGGCCTTGCAGGCGAGAACGGGGTGAACCTGTCTTCTGTGATGATCTGCAGGTCATGAAGCCCGTCCGACTTGACAGCATACACATATGTGTCCTGGTCTCGACCCGGCCTCAGCCTGACTTCTGTGACAGGGAATACGATGCAAGGCAAATGCAACCGGTGGTGCGCAAACCGAGCAGCCTTCATGTGATCAAGCTGCTCATAAAGTCTTGAAGCCAAATCCACAGCCACGGGATTTGTTCGCAGCAAAGAGACTGCCATCTGAATGTTGTCTTCAGACAAAGATGGTAGGGCGTATGGCGGGGCTGCATATGAGGTAATGTCGGCAGGAAGACAACTATTGAACTCTGATGATTCTCCAACCCAGTCCAGGGCAGTGATGTCGCCCGACTGAGCTACAATCTCCTGCAGGAGTCGCCCGAGCGCGTTTTGCTGCTTCTCCCCATAGATTACAGGCAGGTGGACACCAAAGATACCAAACAACGAGTACGCGATGTCTTCTTTGATCGTGGTGTTACGTGTCGACGCCCACTGAAGTTTCTCTCGAGCGCCTCTCATCCCGGGACGGAAGTTTACGACGGCTTGTCGATCTATGCCCGTCGCGTCCTCCAACTCCTGCATGATCGCGGCGGAATCTTTGTGATTGGGAGTGTGATCGGCGAGATAAAGGGTCCAATCCCTCTGATAAAATAGAACCGCGTTGGGAACGAGGAATTCTTGAACTGTCCATCCGCGCGTGTTCCAAGCGCTCTTTGCCAGTGCGCCAGCCTTTGACGAAGGTGGAACATCCGAGAGATATACGACCGTGAGCGCGGAGTGGTGATACCAGGCGAACATGGAGTTGACCGATTCTTGTCGCTCAACATTGTTGCTCTTATCGATGCAGCACGTATCGCTCCATGCCCAGCGATACCCCAAATCACGAGCAGTTTTGCAGAAGGACTGCAACTTCTTGGTGCCGCCAACCGGATCCAACTTATAGACAACCTTGCCCTGGATGTCCTGCAAGTGCGGTTCCTTCCCTTCCCACCTGTGTGATAGCATGACATATCGGAAGTATGTCTTCACCACATCTTCGATGTTTATTCGGAGGTCTGGATGGACGATGATTGTTGATACAAGCTCCATGTACTCTGGGGTCGTTTGGAAGATGCGAATCTGCGTCTCTCGATCGCATAAGAGGCCGGTGGTGGTGTCGAGGACACGAAGCGGAGCATTGTCGAGTTGAGCATTGATGACCTTTCGAATAGCACGGCCCACTTCGGATGGACTGAGGTACTGCTGAAGCAAGTCTGCAGAGACAGTTAGGGCATGTTGATGTATGAGTTATTGTGGCTTACTTCGTATCTCAGTGTCGGGAGCTTTATCCAATTTTAAGAGCATCGTTTGGAAGGCTGCAATAGCTTCATCATAGAGTTGTGCACCATGAAATGCTGCATGCTCCAACTTGTATCCAACATGAGACGAAGGGTTGAGTTGGATGACCTGTGTATCGCCACAGTCAGCTATTAGTTACGAGATGGAGTAGGCGTCATCGCACCTTTTGCGCATCGAGAAGTGCTTCCATCCACAGCCCTTTCTCCAACTTTGCCTTGCTACGATTTGCAAAGATGACATCAGACGTATAATCCAGGTCGATCGCCGCCGAGTATAGGTCAATAGCCCTGTCGTAATTGCATGCAGCGAGGGCAGCATCTCCGTTAGTAAGAAAGAGCACGATGCAGTCTTGCTTGAAAGCTGAGTGGAATGCGGGTGAGGATTGCAGCCTGCGCGATATCATGAACTCCAGACTTGCCGTTGAGCCATTCAAGGCAGTCGGCCTTTGCAATATCATCACTCGTATCCACCATGTATCGGTATGATTCCACGGCATCTTGCAGCTTACCTACCCGAAGGAGTGCATCACACCGTTTCTGGTGTGTCTTTTGCCACAAGGACTTCAGGTCCCAGCCAAAGAGCTGGATAAGACACTCAGTCAGGAAAATATGTATGCATCATCCTAACGCACCACGACCAAGTCCTCGTACATAAAATGAATCGGTGACCTTGATACGAAAGCGCTGGAGGTGAGAGCGGCAGTGAAATGGTCAGCGGCTTCAGCGTGACGTGCGCCTTCCAAGGCTTTGATTCCGAGTTGAACACGTAGATATGCCTAATGTGCGAGTTGCAAAGATCAGTGTTGACGACCAAGTATGATACTTACCTCCACGATATAACATGCGTGAGTATCGGCATTCGGACAACCGGCAGCGAGTTCTTTGAGTAAGAGGCTTGCCTCATCATCTTGATTTGCATTGAACAGCGCGATGGCCTGAAATATACAATGAGACAGAGAGTATGCGAGGCCACTGTAGCATACCTTGATCAAGAGCAAGAAATGAACCGTTTGTGAATCTTGGTTAGTGTACATGAATGCAACATCAAATGCTACCCTCGCATCCCGGATGTGGCCTTTTCCGTAGAGGGCAATACCCTTGGAGATATAGCCTATCAATGAGGGCTCAATGCTGATGGACTATATCACCATCGAGTTAGCCATTTGTAAGGGGGCCATCATCAGTGCGAATAACTCACCTTGATTGCATCCTGAAGGGCGCAAACCCAGTTGTGTTGTCGCGCCATCACGAATGAACGATGGGCGTAGGAAGTATAGTTGTTAGCATCTGCATCGATCTCTTGCGTGAGTAGTTCTTCGGCGGTAGACAAGTCTCCAGCTATGCATGCATCGCGGGCTGTTGTGATGGCGAGAATCTGCATGAAACATGCTCGAATTGTGGTATATGAGTTAAGGACGGAAACATGCCTTTGATCGATGGGCGTAGGAAGAATGGACACTGTCCGCATCGGTGTTGACGTCTTGCGTGAGTGGTCCTTGGGCGGTAGACATGTCTCTATCTATGCATGGAATGTGGGCTGGCGTGATGTCTGGGATCTGTACAAAACATGCTCTAATTGTGGTATATGAGTAAAGGACGAAAACATGCCTTTGATCGATCGGTGTAGGAAGTATGGTCACTGTCCGCATCGGTGTTGATGTCTTGCCTGAGTGGTCTTGCAGCGGTAGGCAAGTCTCCGTCTATGCGTGCAATGCTGTCTATGATCTGCATGAAACATGTTCGAATTGTGATATATCACAAGTCAAGGACGGAAACGTGCCTCTGAATTAATGTTGTTGGGTATTTCCCACTCTGAGATCATCATATCTTTACCGCCACTGAGGATGTGCTTGCCGTCCAAGGAGAAAGTGATGCATAATGTCGCATGTGAGTGCTTGAAGATGGCAATGGTTCGTCGTTCCGAGATCTGCCAGAGACGGACATAGTTGTCATGAGATGCTGATGCGACGAGTGTACCAGCAGGATTAACGGTAATGGAATGGATGCTGTCAGAGTGACCCGCCCAGGAATCACCGACCTGCTCCCAGGTTGTTGTATCCCATTCGCGTATGGTAGGATCAGACTTATCGCCGCCTGTGAGAAGACGTGCGCCATCCGGCGTCCACGCGAGTGAGCCACTGTGAGCACTGATACTGAAGGCGCGCTCCCTCGTGCTTGGATTATAAATTTGGATATTGGTTGTTGTTGCGATGGCAAGAAGTTCGCCCGACGGCGAATACCGTACGCAGTAGACATAACCACCCCATTTTATTGGAACTCCTTGCAACTCAGGCTGCCAGGTTGTGGTATTCCACAGTTTCGTCGTTTTGTCATGTGAACCAGTGGCCAGCACTGTTCCATTAGGAGAAAAATCTAGCGAGTAGACCCCATAGGAATGGGCTTTGGTGAGGGTGAGTGATTCACCAGTTTGTCCGTGCCATATGATGACCTTTCCGTTCTCATCGCCGCTCGCTATCAATTGCCCATCCCATGATACCGCTAATGCCCACACCCTGCTGCTATGCCCCTGCATCTTTTTCAACATAACACCTGCATCCAAGTCCCACAGACGAAGCGTCTTATCCTTCGAGCCCGTAACCATCCGGCGTTTATCAGGGAATACTGCAACTGCCCACACGCTTTTGTCATGACCTTTGAACTCTCGCAGGGGTGTGGTGATTGGAATGAGCTGCGACATTTTGCTGAAGGTTGATGGTGTGAGCGTGGTCGAGGTGGATTTGGAGGGCCTTCTCTCAGCTCCAGAAGTACGTGTATTTTGTAGTTTGAAATAGGCGTTCATTTGACTCGTTTCAATGGACGCTCAGGGCACTTGAAGTTGTTCGCCTCCACGTTTCCATCACCGTAAGGCACCCTGCCGTCATACCTGCCGTATATTCTCAGTGCATAGACTCGGATGCGTTTCACGGCTTCCAGAATGTATGCCGTCGTGCGCATCCAGTCGGTGCCTCCTTGTACTAGTTCTATTCCTGAGTTCACAGCTTTATATCCTCGGGTTATTCGTCAAACAGCCGTTTGCGACTAAATTAATGCTAGAAAATCACTTCAAACTCACTCGTACGATTGTAATCGCACTAAGTCTTAACGAGGAAATAAGTGCATTGCTAGTAACTTTCTAACATAAAATTCTGCATAGCTAAACATCTGAAGGCTGCGTCTTCCTCAGGATACCAAAATGATGGAGAAAATGGCATCGCCTTGCTTGCAGACTCCTCTCATTATCACCCGCATCTAAACTACTAGGAACAACATCACGCCTCTCTCGTCCTGTTCCTGAACCTCCCCATATCGAGAGTCTGGACGAGTGCCTCAACAACGGTCACATCTAACCTAGGACGGAGGTCACGAAGATCAAACACAGGGCGCGTCAGTCTGTGTGCTTCACTGTGGATCAGGAGACAGCAAGGCTGCAAAGATGAGAAGTAACGCTTGAAGCCCCATGGTGGGCATGCGTCAAATGTATCAATGCACTGAGCCACTGCTTGAGCTCTACTTCACCTTGTGCTCCATTGTCGATGGATAATGAGACCGAGTGAAGCTATAGAGAGAAGAGTAGCAAGCGCGGGAGTTGGTGTTTGTTAGAACTATGCAAATATGCGGGGGAGAGGATAATCAATGATGCCCCGGGTTGGACAGGCAGGAGACATCACTTGTGCAGAAATAAGACTAATGGGAAATGTAAAGCGTGCCTATAGTTAGTGAAGAAGGACGGAAATTTAGTCAAGAGTAATAGTATTGTGGACAAAAGGCGACTCTCACATCCCGGGTCGAATTCAAGCCTCGTCATATGACGAGCATATCAATCTTGGAGGAGTGAGTTTGTGTTTCATCATGAACGTGTTGCGTCGGAAACTAAAGTGGGGAAAGGGGCAGTGTGCAAACCAAAAGTCCAGTTCCTGATTATTACATAAGCCTACAAGTACTGTAGTAGCGGATCTCTGGCTAATCTCCGTCTCGTATAGCATACCACGTCAACAATATGATGCTCTCCAAAACAACACGCATTTATATCAGCAGCATATCGGCCCGTTACACAAGCCCATCGAGTCACTCATTTTCTTCCCGCCATATTCGTCCTCTGAGCATGCCCTCACCAGTCACAATCAGATAGTCTTTGTCCTCATCCCCTCCCACTGTTACTTTGTGACTTGCCACATATTGCCGCTGAAATCTTACACTGAAGACTGGTTCAATTCTTACAACTCATACATAGGACAGACAGTCTGACTGGATCGATTCTGAACGAGGATTCTCGTCCGCTATCTGGATACAACTTCAATGTCAGTTTCTCCAACGTGGCCATCACGGAATTTCAAAACACGATTCAGTCGTTGAAGGTCAACTTGTCAAGCTTCCGTCAAAGCATACTTTACATCTTACAGGCATCGTGAGTTTTCTTATTGGATTTCACTTCTTTCCATTGGCAGTATCGACTCGTCTCTTATGACTGACTGATCATATTTTCTGTCGACGGCCTCACTAAGAGCATGTTCACAACTTTTTGCACTTACACTACATAAGGCTCAGTAGATGCTCAGAAGAATTCTTACATTGTCGATCGCGGCTGATCACATCCTTCATTACGATGTGATGCGACTTCTTTCCCTCACAATCAAAGGGGACACCGCACAAGGACGACAACATGTCTGGGAGCATAAATTGAACTTAAGCACCCATGCAGGTAGGTGTGATGAGACTGAAGGGGTATTAGTCTATTAGTATCGGACGGAGAAGTGGTGTAGATGGGACTTGATGGTCTGCTTTGAAAGGAAACTATAGTCTAATGCACGTAGTATCACATATACGAAGTACCAACGAAAACTCCTTTAAACATGCATTTACAGTATCTCTATGGTGCTGATGGAGTCCATCAAGTCTCGAACAGAAGTCACATCTTTCACCTGTGCGATGATATCATGATCTGACGCGACCCTCTTGTATTCTCCGCCCCTCTGCCGCGCTAGCAAAAATGCCCCGAAAGGCTGCCCAAGGCGAACAAGCAACCACAGTGCTCTCGACTCTAGATCAACTACCTCCTGTTTTACAACAGGACGGCTAGATGAGTCGTCTGCCGGAGAAGAAGGTGGCGTCCAATAATCCCCCTCGTTCTCCGCATCGTCCCCAACGTCAGGCAAATCTGCAAAGTCAGGCAAATCTGCAAAGTCAGATAGCTCGAGGAGAGACCGATCCCAGGGACGGACAAGCACAAAGTTTTTCTGAGTGAGCCTTGTCCGTGAGAACTGAACAATCGGCTCTTTGGTTATTATCAGCAGGTCATGAAGGCCGTCTGCCTTGACCTCATATCGAGTCTCCTCAGATGGACCGTAGCTCAGATTGACGTCTGTGACACGGAATGCCATGCAAGGTAGATGCAGTCTGCAGTTTGCGAAACGGGCAGCGCTTGTGTCATCAAGCCGGTCGTAAAGTACTGAAGCCAGATTCACAGCCACAGGATTGTTTCGCAGCGAAGAGACAGCTGTCTGAATATGATCTTCGGACAAAGATGGAAGGGTGCGTGGAGGAGTGGTGTAAGATGTAATATAGGCTGGAAGACAACTATTGAATTCAGAAGCTTGTCCGATCCAGTCGAGGACAGTGATGTCGCCCGACCGAGCCACGATCTCCTGCAGGAGCCGCCCAAGCGCGTTTTGTCTCTTCTCGCCGTAGATCACAGGTAGGTGGACACCGAAGATACCAAATAACGAGTATGCGATGTCTTCCTGCAATGTAGTGACGCGTGATGACGCCCATCGAAGTCTCTGTCTGGCGTCGCTCATCCCTGGACAGAGGGAGGTCAGGGTTTTTGTATCAATGCCTGTAGCATCCTCCAATTCCTTCATGATCGCAGGGGATTCTTTGTGGTTGGGAGACCGATCGTCGAGATATAAGGACCAATCCTTCTGATAAAAGATGACAACTTTGGGAGCGACGAATTCTTGAAAGGTCCACCCTCGCTTGTTCCAAACACTCCTCGCCAGTGCACCGGACGGGGATGAGGGAGGGACATCGCCCAGGTAAACGATGGTAAGCGCTGAGTGGCGGTACCAGACGAACATGGAGTTGACCGATTCTTGAAGCTCGGTGTTACTCCTCTTGTCGATGCAGCATGTGTCCATCCATGCCCATCCATATCCAGCATCACGAGCGATTTTGCAGAATGACTGCAGTTTCGCGATGCCACCAAGTTCATTCAACTCGTACACGACTTTGTCCTGGATATCGGGCAGCAGCGCCTCCGTCTCTTCCCACCTGTGTGATAGCAGAACACAGCGGAAGTACATTGCCACTACATTTTTGATGCGCTCAGTTCGGAGGCTCGAATCCTTCGTTGGAAATAAGATAAGCTCGATGTACTCTGGACTCATTTTGAAGGTGTTTATTTGTGCCGTTCTATCGCACAAAAGACCCGTAGAGGTGTTGAGCAGACGAAGGGGGGCATATTCGAGTTCAATCCAGATAGCTTTTTGAATAGCGTCTTCTATTTCGAATGGAGAGACATACTGCTGGCGCAGATCTGCAGAACGAGATAGGTATTTCAAGACAGTGCAGGGGTGTTCCTTGGCTTACCTCGTATCTGCGCTTCGGGAACATTGGACAACATGATTGTGAAGGCCTCGATGGATTCGTCGTAACGTCGCGCGCCACGCAGCGCTGTATATGTCAACTGGTATCCAACGTGAGACGAAGGATTGAGTTCGGTGACCTATGCATCCCTAAAGTCAACATGGGCTACGAAAATGTAGATGCCATCGCACCTTTTGGGCGTCGAGGAGTGCATCCTCCCATAGCATTTTGCCTAACTTTGCCTTGCCACGATTTGCAAAGATGACATCGGATGTATAATCCAGGTCGATCGCCCCCGAGTACAGGTCAATAGCCTTGTCATACTCGTTCGCAGTGAGGGCGGCATCTCCTTTGATAGCGCAGAGTGCGCTGCATTCTTGCTTGAAATCTGAGAGAAATCCGTGTGAGAGTTGTAGCATGCATGATATTGCAGACTTTAGACTTGCCATTAGACCAGTTGAGGTGGTTGGCCTTGGTATTTTCGTCACTGGAAATCATCATGTACCGGTATGATTTAACGGCATCTTGAAGTCTACCTGCTCGAAGGAGTGCATCACACCGTTTCTGGTGTGCAGTCAACCAGAGATATTTGAGATCCCAGCCGAAGAGCTGGACAAGGGACTCAGTTATGGAAAGCATTTCGGATGAGGATTAACGTACCACCACCAAGTCCTCGTATATTTCATGTATGGGCCATGTCGATGATAAATTGCTGGAATTGAGAGAGGCAGTGAAATGGTCAGCGGCTTCGTCGTAACGCGTGCCATCCAAGGCTCTGATTCCGAGTTGAACACGTATATATGCCTGATGTGCGAGTTGCAAAGATTAGTGTCGATGACCCAGCGTGGCTGAATGATACTTACTTCCACGATATGGCATGCGCGAGTATCGGCATTCGGATAACCGATAGCGAGTTCTTTGAGGACCATGTTTGCCTCGTCATGTTGATCAGCATTGAAGAGCGCAATGGCCTGAAATACGGAATAAAGTAGATTGTATGTAAGGCAACTGTAACATACCTTGATCAAGAGCAGGAAATGAACGGTTTCTGAATCTTCGTCCGTATACATGGATGCAACTTCATCAAATGCTGCCCTCGCATCCCGGATGTGGCCTTGTCCGCAGAGGGCGATACCCTTGGAGATATAGCCTGCCAATGAGGGCTGAATGCTGATGGACTATGTCACCGACGAGTTAGCCTCTTATAAAGGGACGATGATGGGTCAGTGAATCTCACCTTGATTGCATCCTGAAGGGCGCCGCCCCAGTTGTGGTTTCGGGCCATAACAAATGAGCGATTGGCATAGGAAGTATAGTTGTTCGCATCGGTGTTGATTTCCTGCGTGAGTAGTTCTTCGGCGGTAGACAAGTCTCCATCTATGCATGCATTGCGGGCTGTCGTGATGGCTAGGATCTGTACGAAACATGCTCGATTTGTGGTGTATGAATCAGGGATGGAAACGTGCCTTTGAATTGATGTCTTTGGGGACTGCCCACTCTGAGATCATATTATCGCCACCACCGCTGAGAATGTGCTTGCCGTCCACGGAGAAAGTTACACAAAACATGGCAGATGAGTGTTTGAAAATAGCAATGGTTCGACGGTCTGAGAGCCGCCAGAGACGGACATGATTATCCCAAGATGCGGATGCGACGAGTGTGCCAGCAGGATTAACAGTGATGGCATTGACATAGTTAGAGTGGCCCGTCCAAGGAACGCCAACTTGCTGCCAGGTTGTTGTATCCCATTCGCGTAGAGTAGGGTCGGGATTACCGCCGCCTGTGAGAAGGCGTGTGCCATCAGGTGTCCACGCAAGTGACATGTTTATTGATGCATGACCCTTCAATAACTTGACGCGTTCCCCTGTGTCTGCATTATAAATTTGGATATTGGTGTTTGTTGCAATGGCAAGAAGTTCGCCCGACGGTGAATAATGTACGCGGTAGACATCACTACCACATTCAATTGGCTTTCCTCGCTGCTTCCAGGTTTTGGTGTTCCATAGCTTCGTCGTTTTGTCTGGTGGTGAACCAGTAGCAAGCACCGTTCCATCAGGAGAAAAATCTAGCGAGCTGATATAATCGGAGTGGGATTTGATTGGTCGAGTGAGAGGTTCGCCAGTTTCTCCATGCCAGACGATGACCTCTCCGCCTCTATCACCACTTGCTATTAATTGCCCATCTCGTGATACCGCCAATTTAATTATGCTGCCGCGATGCCCCTCCATCTTCTTCAACACAACACCTGTCTTGAGGTCCCACAGACGAAGTGTCTTGTCGTGCGAGCCCGTAATCATCCGTCGTTTATCTGGGAACACCACGACTCCATCCATAGCTGCTTCATGGCCTTTAAACTCTCGCAGGGGTGTAGTGATTGGAATGAGCCTCGACATTTTACTGGAGGTTGATGGCGTTGAGCACGGTCGAGGTGGACTTTGGAGGGATTACGGGTGTCTTTCTCCAAACTGCAGAGGTGCGTGTTTTGCGTATTTTACACTGCTTCACTGCCTCGTTTCCATATACGCCCAGAACACAAGGCTGTTTGCCTCCGCAACTCCATTACCGTTTCGGCAAGAATGTACACTATTGTCGTACCTGCCGTCCTCGACAGTACACTCAGCGCCTCAGTGCATACATGTGTCCGGCTCTTGTATTCAAAGCTTCCAGAATGTATAAAAGCGCATCCAATCAAGCAGTCGGTGCTTTCCAGCGCTCGAATCTGACCATCTATCCTGCATGAGTGCGTGAATATTGTTCTTTTTCGCGTCGAGCAGCTACTCCAGCAGATTCATCACGTCACTACTTCGAACGTATGCATACTGTCATGTCGCCCGTTCATCCGGCTGACTCCCAAGACCTGCTTGTGCATCAAACGTAGCCGAAGTTCTCTTTTCTGGCGTCTCAAACTCGTCACCAATTCTATCATGGAGGAGCGCTTTGCTTCCAACGCTCTACTCACACATCCCCTCCCCCAAGTCCCTATCCCTGGACTGCCAAGTGAATAAGTGAGTTTCACACCAGTTCTTTTATCACAACTCATCCGATTATCATTTGCCAAGCGCTGTGGGATCGATCTTTAATCGTCTCATGATCATTCTTGGGCGCCATGTGCTGTGAATGATAATTGGTGCACATTGATGGGGACGCCACAATGGATAGTCTGCCTATAGACCGACGGAGCCTGCGCCTAAGCATCTTATCGCCTGCATACAGCTCTGTTCTACTAGCAAAATTATGATGAGCCTACTTGTAGCCTCGAGCCATTCGGTGTGACTAGGTCTGCAGCTGATGTCATGCTCGAGAATCATTTCAAGATCACTCATATGATTGTGATCACGCCAGATTTTGAACCAGTTCAGTGCGGGTAATTTTTTAAAGCCAATTTCTGCATAGCAAAATACTTGAAGGGCGCGCCTTTCCCAAGAAACCAAAATGTGGTCTTCCTCTAACTCATACTTGTTTCATCATTCGTTTCAGATTTTCCAAGTGCATTAGTGTGCTTGCATAACTCCTTGTCCATATGAGAAGTGTCCTTTCCAGTTGGCCTGGTGCTTGGGGAGCATAAGATACCAACCGTGATGCTATGTCAATAATTTTCCTCCAAGAAAGAGGATCACCGAATTGTCTTAAAGGAGCGCTCAATGCATGGCTCAATATGCACAAGATGCCAGTTGCTCGCCAACAGAAATTCATGTTGCATACAGAGCACTGGAATGTACAGAGCACTTCGCACCGCTGAGCAAGTCTTCAGGAATCGCGCTTTCATAGGCTTATTACTCCGACTACCATTCTCGTGCAAGGTGAGGTGAAAGTAGATGCTCTCTCAGAACGGGTGTGTGCTATGTCGATCTGAAATTTCTGTAAAAAAAAAGTGACAGTTTATGTATATACGTGTACCGTTAGCGCAAGCTGGTCTATCGGTTTGACGCTACACACATCTTGCTAGTCCCCAGAACAATCCAGTTGACATCCCTACCGACCTTTCCTGCATCCCATAATCCTCTTCCACAACCCACTGGCAGGTCTCGGCGTGCTGTGGCCTGAAGCTAAAACAACTCTGCTGCTGTTAAGATGGAGGAGCATGCTCGCTGGATAGCTCCCATTTGCGAAGCTTGGTGGGAGGGAAAACACTAAACTGCACATATTAAGGCATGTCTGGAGCTGGTGTAGTCATAGGAAGTGACCTGCTGGGATTCAAGCAAGGTGATGAGCGAACATTGAAATCAACGATGAGAAGCACACCTTCGTAAGAAGCTCCAAAAGGCAACGAGAATTTGATCCCACCTTTTTGTGAGTTACGTTTTGGGGTGAGGTGATAAGAATATCGGTCAATGGGCGTTGACACGAGGGAATGCGGCTGGATGGAGCTGGGCGGATATTAATTGGCTGGACGCTGGCGTCGGTTGCCAGCTGGAAATCGACTAATCTCTTACAACCCCATTCAAACCACAGGAACAACATAACGCGTCTTGCGTCCTGTTGTTCCCAACCCCAGCTTCCGCACCTCCCCATGTCGAGAGTCTGCACGAGTGCCTTCACAACAATCTCATCAAATCCAAGACGGAGGTCACGAAGATCACGAAACAACACAAGGGGCACCCATCCGAGCATCCATCACAGCCGTACGGGCCCACACAGCATCCGAGTAGTGGAAAACACTGATAGTGCGGATGACTGACGCATCTTCCAGCTCTAATGAGTCCTACAGAGCCGTGGACGCTCCTACACATGGTCAATGTGACTGCGGCCTTGAGGGATGATCTAGGGGGAAGAGTAACGAGCGCGAGAGTTGATGTTTGTTAGAAGTATGCGAATAGTATATAAAGTCAATGATGAGCCCGGTGAGACAGGCAAGAGATATTACTCGCCTCACTCTCGTCACAAATCACTGTTCTATACCGTCTTTCCCTGTTGAACTTGATAGAGGTAGCAAGGTGCACGAAAAAGTAAACAACTCCTCGTTGACGTTAATTGGTAGGGTGTGCTGAACGCATACAAGGAGATGATGCATATAGAAACATATGGTAGATGTATTGCTGCGGAAAGACAAAATCAACAACGTAATTATTGGAAAATGTAACGCGCTTGGCTAGCTATGGCCGGTGAAGAAATGTCAAAATGAAAGAATGCGGATGGACAAAAGGCGACTTACATCCCGATACCAAACATACAGTGGCCCACCTCATATGTACAACCCTGGCGTGAGATGAGGGTCGAGTTCGAACCCCATCGCACGACAAAGTTGCAAATCTGGGAGGAACGTGTTTCATGATGTTGTTTGGCAAAAACCTTGAATCCAAACAACCAACCGGATGTATTAACACACAGTGACTCCATTCCACGCTTCCTTTTCCCACTCCAAGCACAGCCAGCCGCATCACGATCAGCGTTGGTGTAAATGCACCTCCGCAGGCTAATTGCCTTCTCATCACATCCCCCACACCTTCAACAGGACCACATTCTCAGATATGAGCTGGCAGCGAGTACACCACCTAGAATGAGCAACCACCCCCGTTTGGAGGCGCGAATCATTCAGTGCGAGCTGCCATCCTTGGTCTTCCCTCTACATGTCTTCCAAATCTCCCTCTCTACCCTTCTCCATCCAAGTGCTTCTTCAAAGCTTCGACTCTCTCCGCAACTTTCTCTATCTGACCTTGCACCTCCCATGCCAATGCCCACAGCGCCCTCATCCTTTACATTTACCCCCGCATCTCTATAAAAGTCTTCCCCCACCCTACTCTACAAACACTGAAATCGCAACTCCATCCGCACCATCCATTCTGAGTGGCAGCCTGGCCCAATCCTTTGGAAACAGAATAAAATTATTGCAAGAGAAGATCACCCAGTACAACAGGCGCATCATGTACTGCCAGTACCTTTCCACTTAGCCTCGGGTGTGTCAACCCTAACTATCCCATTGCACGTTGCTTCGTACACTTTGTTTAGGCCAACAGGGGAGGATGTGCGACGAGGCCTGTGCGCTTGTCTCTTGGTCATACCGAGTACGATTGCAGCCCGATATCGTCTCTAGGTCTCTTACATCTCGCATGTTGCACGCACACATAAAATCAACCGTCGTGGGGTCATCGCTTGGCGCAAGCCCGCTTCGCCATACGATTGAAGATGAATCTGATCAGTGGGCATGTGTAACGGTAAGCATCCTCCTATCGTGACTCTCGAGGTATAGCTCAAACATAATGCTACCGCCACAGTCAGGCCATGTGCTATTTTGCGCCCATTGTCTTTTGTCAGGTTGACGTCGCTGGGTATATTGAGAGTGGGACAAGATCATGGGCAGACATTAAGGATGAAGGTGAGTATATCTGATCAAACCGTTTCTTCGCCCTGGAGGGGCGGCCTGATCAGACATGTTCACTAGCTGTGTCTAGCGCCTATCAGTTCAATCTCGCTTATTACTTCCGTTACTCATCCACCACATCCCGGACTGTCAGTAAAGTAGGTCTAGCCGTTGTCATGCCTAACCATCCCCACTGTCGTGTTGCGCGCACAGCTCTCAACAGTAATTTTGGAAAACTCGTCTATTTTCAGCAGTACCATCAGACTCCTACCTATCGAATAGGAACGGGAACGAGAAGACGAGTCGGATAAGCAGTACACAATATCTCGAATACATCGAACAAACACTCTCGCTCTGCAGAACACCCAGTTCTTACTTCTCAGCTTCGTTGTATGGTCGTCTGAACCATTGGCCAGCACTTTGTCGTTTGGGGAAAGTTCATAGAGAAGATCCGATCAGTGGGTTTTGATAGCTTGAGTAACGTCTTCGCCGGTAGTACTGTCTCTATGGCAGGTGAGGAGCTTTCCCTTGCCATCACTGTGTACCATTTTGGGGATGCTTTCAGCACAGATGTCATTTGTTATATTTGGCCTATGCGATGAGTCCTTCGTACCAATCGGGCTGTCTGTGGTTATGAATATATGTGCTCTTCGCAAGCGAACATAAATTACTTTTCAGGGAGGGCCACTGGTGCGCATTGTCGAGGAAGTGGTAGACGCTCGACATTTGCACATGCCTAGCTCTCATGCACTTAGCACTACCTGTCGATTCAACTTATTGGTCATGGCCATTTTGTTGTGAGTCTACAGGAAGAGACAAGTAACCAGCGTATTAACAGCATTTGGTAGTGTGATGCAATCTAGTCCATCATTGCACGATATGTGGAAATTGAAGAAGAGGAGGATTTGTTACTTCGAATGGACTTGGATGACGAGTCGACATGGAAATGGGATGAACAAACTGAACTGACAAGTATAGCATATATGAACTGTAGCTTAGATATAGAAGATGTAATGTTATACTTCAGCACCAGCAAAACCTGTTCCATACATCAGTCTGGCGATGAAATGAAGGAATACTCAGGCTGGTACATACCTTTCATTGAAAAGCCATTCGACATCTCGCGTCTCCCCTCTACCATACCATTTAATCATTGGTAATCCACGTGTTCGTTCGTACTTCTTCCCGTCCTCATTTCCCTCTCCCTTTGCTAGACCATCCAAGTCCTTTGGTAAGTTCCATATCTCCACCTTTTCTAGCCCAGCGCTCCGAGCTGCTTCTTTAATCTTTTCAAGCAGCTCCGGAAACGTTTCCCTCGTCGCAGCAAGGCGTGTCACGATCAATGTCGGCGTAGACCACATACTCGCAGCCCACGTTGCATACGTCGCCTCCCTCTCATCACCAATTTTTTCCTTTCTTATTCCCCACACTTTCAAGGGGACCGCGTGCCCAGATACGAGCAGCGAGCGCACTACCTGGAACGAACCAACGCCTCTGTCTGGCAGAGCCGACACAAATGCCGTGGGACTCAGCGTCTCATACGAGGCATTAGACCTCGGTGTGCCCTCCAAGCTATTCTTGATGAATCCCGCGTCTTCCCTCCACACCTCGTCCAAATCTCCTTCCTCTACCCACTTCCATCCAGGTGATTCCTCAACCCTCCCCGGAGTTTTCTCCATCTGACCTCTAACCTCCCATGCCCAAGACCATGGCGCCTTCACCTCCCACCCACCGCCCTTACCCTCTGCTTGTACCCCCGCATCCCCGTAAAAGTCCTCCCCCACCGCACTGTACAATACCGAAAATGCAGCTCCACCCGCACCATCCACTTTGGGTGGCGGCACACCCCACTCCTTTGGAAAATCGATAAAATCATCACAGGACGAGATCACCCAGTGCAACAGGCGCATCATATGCTGCCCGTACCCTTTCTTCCGCTTCGCCTCGGGTGTGTATACGGTAGCGATTCCATAGCACAGCGCTTCATTTACTTTGTTGGGGCCATCGGGGGAAGGATATGCGACAAGCCCTGTGCGTTTGTACCTGGATTGCGGTGAGCACGACCCGGATTGCCATTCGGATTCAATTAGCTTACGTCTCGCACGCACACATAAAATCAAGCGTCGTGGGGTCGTCTCTTGGTGCAAGTACCCTTTATCATACAATTGTAAGATAATTCTGACCAATCTCAATACCAAGGGTTCATACCAGGTAGTCATCCTTCCATCTCGCGCATGTTCCATTGCGTCCATACGTTCGTAATGTTGGAGGTATTGCTCAAGTGTGGTACTACCGCCCCAGAGAGGCCATGTACGCTCGCGCGTCTCCAGCACTTGTGCAGGCGTTGCTGGGTATAGCGAGAGTGCGGCAAGATCATGGGAAGTCATCAAGGAGGAAGACAAATATATCTGATCAAGCTGTGCTTTCGTCTAAACTAGATGGAGGGACTCCTTGATCCGATGTACTTGATCAATCTATTAGTGTCTCACTTCGATTTTATTACTTCCGCTGCTCTTCCACCACAACCCGAGCGGCCAGCAAGATATGGGTTCCTGCCTTGATCGAAGCGAGTACTGCACGAAGCCAAGTAGAAGGGAAAAAAAAAGTCAATCCGGTGGTTGAACGAATCAAATTTTGAGAGATAGTTGTGAATTTGTAAAGTAACTTGGCGCGGGATGACGGTGCTTATAGCACTGAGAAGTACTGCCTAATGGATAGGTCTGCTTCGAAGGAGGCTACAGGATATCTGTGCATGCATCTACATGGCAACAATGTGGATATTATTGTCAAAAGCACAAACGAATATTAGTCAGAGATGCCTGGCCTTCAAATACAGTTAGAGTATTTCTACGGTATCGACGTCCATGTTATCAACGGATGCAATGTCTTTGATTTGTGCAACGATGTTATGGTCCGACGCGATCCTCTTGTATTCTCCGACATGCTGCTGCGCCAGCAAAAATGCGTCGAAAGGCTGTCCGAGGCGAACCATCAACCGCAATGCTCGTGCCTGAGGCTCCTCTTCTACAGGCGAACTGCCGGGTAACTTGTTAGAGCCGCCCATCTGGGAGTCGGAACTGGACTTGGTCCAATTTCCTATCCTCTCCGTATCATCTGCGAAGCCAGGCTGCTCTGCAAAGTTATGTACCCCGAGGAGATACCGATCCCATGGACGGACAAGTAAGAACGTCTGCCGAATAGGCTTTTCCCACGAGAACTGAACTAGGGTCTCTCCAGTGGTGACCAGCAGGTCGTCAAGCCCGTCTGCCTTGATTTCATACGTGGTGCGAGTCTCCTGGGCTAGACCGTGCTTCCGTTTGACTTCCGTGACACGGAATAAAATGCAAGGCAAATGAAGTCTGCAGTTTGCGAAGCGAGGAGCTCTCAGCTTTTGAAGCCGGTCATAAAATTCCAATGCCAGATCTGTAGGCACGGTGTATCGCAGCGAAGAGACTCGTGTGTGAATATCATCTTCAGACAAAGATGCAAGGGTGCGTGGAGGAGCGGTGTAAGAGGTAATATGAGCTGGAAGACAGCTATTGAACTCGGAAGGTTGTCCGGTCCAGTCGAGGACAGTGATGTCACCCGACCGAGCAACGATCTCCTGTAGAAGTCGCCCGAGCGCGTTCTGCTTCTTCTCGCCATAAATGACAGGTAGGCTGATGCCGAAGATGCCGAATAATGAGTACGCAACATCTTCCTGCACAGTGGTGACGCGCTTCGATGCCCATTGCAGTTTCTCCCGGGCACCGCTCATACCTGGACGGAAGGACACCAGGGCCCGCGCATCTATGCCCATCGCATCCTCCAACTCCTTCATGATTGCAGGGGAATATTTATGGTTAGGAGAGCGATCACCAAGATATAACGTCCAATCCTTCTGATAAAAGATAACAACTTTTGGAGCGACAAATTCTTGAAATGTCCATCCTCTCTCGTTCCAGACACTCCTCGCCAGTGCACCAGGCTGAGATGAAGGAGCGACATCGGATAGGTAGACGATGGTAAGCGCTGAGTGGCGGTACCAGACGAACATGGAGTTGACCGATTCTTGAACCTCAGTATTGCTCCTCTTGTCGATGCAGCACGTATCGCTCCATGCCCAGCGATACCCCAAATCACGAGCAGTTTTGCAGAAGGACTGCAATTTCGTGATACCGCCCACAGGATCCAAATCATATACGACTTTGCCTTGGATATCCTGCAACGGCGGCTCCTTCCCTTCCCACCTGTGTGATAGCATGGCATGTCGGAAGTATGACATCACCACTTCTTTGACGTGCTTAATTTGGATATCCTGATGCGCGATTATTGATGACACAAGCTCTCTGTACTCTATGCTCGATTTGAAGGTGCTTATCTGCGCTTCTCGATCGCATACGAGACCGGTGGTGGTGTCGAGCACACGTAGGGGAGCATTGTCAAGTTGAGCATCGATGATCTTCCTAATAGTACGGTCCGCTTTAGATGGACTGAGATACTGCTTGCGCAACTCTGCAGAAACAGTCAAAGCATGTCGACGTATCAGTTATTGGGGCTTACTTCGTGTCTCAGTGTCGGGAGTATTATCCAATATTGAAAGCATTGTTTTGAAGGCCGCAATAGCTTCATCGTAGCGTTGTGCGCCATGAAGCGCTGCATGCTTCAACTCGTATCCAACATAAGACGAAGGCTTGAGCTGAATGACCTGTGTATCGCCACAGTGAGCATAGGTGAAGAAACAATAAATGCCATCGCACCTTCTGCGCATCGAGAAGTGCTTCCATCCATAGCCTTTTCCCCAACTTTGCCTTACTACGATTTGCAAAGGCAGCATCGGATGCAGAATTCAGGTCGATCACTGCCGAGTAGAGGCCAATAGCCCTGTCATAATCGCTTGCATCGAGGGCAGTATCTCCGTTGGTAAGAAAGAGCGTGCTGCATTCTGGCTTGAAAGCTGAGTGATTATAACCTCGGATGACATCACTGAAGACTTGCCAGTGGACCAGTCAAGGGAACTGGCCATCGTTGTTTCGTCGACGTTATCCATCATAAATTTGTGTGATTCGAGGGCTTCATCGACTTTGTGTGCGAAAAGGAAAGCCTGACATCGTTTCTGGTGTGCAGTGAGCCACAACGATTTGAGATCCCAGCCGAAGAGCTGGATATGGGACTCGGTTACGAAAAGCATTTCAGATTTGTATTAACGCACCACCACCAAATCCTTGTATATTTCATGGATGTCCGATTTCGATGATAAATTGCTGGAAAGAGCAGCAGTGAAATGATCAGCGGCTTCGTCGTAACGTGCGCCATCCAAGGCTTTCATTCCAAGTTGAACACGTAGATATGCCTAATGTGTGAGTTGCAAAGATGAGTGCTGATGACCAAGCATGGATGATACTTACTTCCACAATGTGGCATGCGCGAGTATCGGCATTTGGACAACCGGCAGCGAGTTCTTTGAGAAGCAGGTTTGCCTCGTCATGTTGATCTCCATTGAACAGCACGATGGCCTGAAATATGCAATGAGACAGAGAGTATGCGAGGCAAGTGTAACATACCTTGATCAATAGCAGGAAATGAACGGTTTCTGAATCTTTGTTAGTGTACATGGATGCAACATCAAATGCTGCCCTCGCTTCTCGGATGTGGCCTTGTCCGCAGAGGGCCATTCCCTTGGAGATATAGCCTGTCAAAGAGGGCTGGATGCTGATAGACTATGTCACCATCGAGTTAGCCTTTCGTAAGGGGGCGATGATGGATCAGTGAATCTCACCTTGAGTGCATCCTGAAGGGCGGGGTCCCAATTGTGTTGTCGAGCCATAACGAATGAGCGATGGGCGTAGGACGTATGATTGTTAGCATCTGCATTGATCTCTTGCGTGAGTAGTTCCTCTGCGGTAGACAATTGTCCATTTATGCATGCATCGCGGGATGTTGTAATGGCGAGAATCTGCATGAAGCATGCTCGAATTGCGGTATATGAGTCAAGGACGGAAACTTGCCTTTGAGTGATGGGCGCAAGAAGTATGGTTGTTTGCATGGGTGTTGATATCTTGCGTAAGTAGTGCTTTGGTAGCAGATAAGTCTCCATCTATGCATGCATCGCGGGCTAATGTGGTGGCGAGAATCTGCATGAAGCATGCTCGAATTGTGGTATATGAGTCAAGGACGGAAACGTGCCTTGCAATGGATGTCGTTGGGTACTGTCCACTCTGAGATCATCATATCTCCACCCCCACTGAGAATGTGGTTGCCGTCCATGCAGAAAGTGACATGTGTCACCAAGGATGAGTGCTGGAATATGGCAACAGTTTGTCGATCTGAGAACAGCCAGAGACGAACATGTTTTGCATAAGATGGAGTGTGCCAGCAGGATTGACGGCAATATCAAGGACATAGCCAGTGTGACCTGTCCATGGATCACCGACCTGCTGCCAGGTTGTTGTGTCCCATTCGCGTATGGTATAGTTGCCTGTGAGAAGGCGTGTGCCATCGGGCATCCACGCGAGTGACGTGAAATCACCCTTCCAGAATGCGACATGTTTCCTCGTGCCTGGATTATAAATTTGGATACAGCCGTATGATGCGATGGCAAGAAGTTCGCCCGACGGCGAATACCGTATACACTCGACAAAACCACTGCACTTGATTGACTTTCCTCGCTGCTTCCAGGTTTTGGTATTCCAAAGATTTATTGTTTCGTCTTGTGAAACAGTGGCCAGCGTTGTCCCATCGGGAGAAAAGTCCAACGACTCGATATCTCTGGAGTGGGCGTTGATCTGTTTGGTGAATTCGCCAGTTTCTCCATGCCAGACGGTGACCTTTCCGCTCGGACCACCGCCTGCTATCAATTTCCCATCTCGTGATATTCCCAATGCCTCCACAGAGTGATACTCCATGTTCTTCAAGAATTTACCTGTCTTCAAGTCCCACAGATAAAGCTCATTATCGTATGAGCTCGTAATCATCCGTCGTTTATCGGGGAAAACTGCGACCGCCCCTATGGCATATTGATGGCCTTTGAACTCTCGCAGGGGTTTAGTGATTGGAGTGAGCTTCGGCATTTTACTGGAGGTTGATGGCGTTGGGTGCGGTCGAGGTGGACTTTGGAGGGATTGTGTCTTTCTCTAAGCTGTAGAGGTGCGTGTATTGTGCGTTTTATGCTGCTTCGCTGCCTCAGCCTGCCTCGTTTCAATAGACGCCCAGGACATGAGGCCTCCACGCCTCCATCACCATTACGGCAGGAATCCGAATGTACCCTATCGTCATACCTCATTTACCCTCTCAGAGCTCCAGTACATACATGCGTCCTACTCCCGTCTCCAAAGCTTCCAGAATGTATCCCATCTCACCAAATCGACAGTTAGTGCTTCCCAGCGCTCGAATCTGACTACTATCCCGGGCCGCCCCTGCATGACTGCACGAATATCGTTTTTCGTGTCGTGTCGACTCCAGCAAATCACCATGTCACTCCTTCAAACGCATGTATATAGCTTACTGCAATATCACCCCTTCATCCCGTCAACTCCCAGGTTCTGCAAGCAGCCGAATTTTTCTATTCTCGCGTTTTAAACTCGTTACGAATTCTACTACAGAGAAGCACTTTACTTCCAGCGCTCTGCTCGTGATTCATCTGTACTTTGAGCTTCGCCCGCTCCTGGTCCAACTGGTTTCAGCTCTCTCATCCGCCAATCCGCTTACAAGTCCATCATTATTGGATCCCGTGCCACACAATACCAGTGCAACATGGTTGCTAACCTCGCCGAGCCCTCACCGCAGATGCTACCGAGCCCTACGTTCAAAGGACTACCATCGCCATCTACCATGTAATCAATAGTCCCTATACCTGGACCCCCGAGAGACAAATGAGGTCCACAGCAATTCTTCTATCCAAGCTTTCATCCCGATGGCCATGTGCCAGGCGCTGCGCAATTGATCTTTGTTTGTTTCATACTTATTCTGTAATGTCTTCCAAGATCCGATCATTTACTCCGACACAGAAGCTCAAATCTGATAGACTCCTTGAAGAACGCATTGTGCGCTTTGATGCGGATGTCACGATAAATCTATCAGTCGACCTTCTGCCGAGCAAGACCTACAAAACGGAGAAGCTGTTCAGAATATATGGTCACACAGATGGATGCGAATGGATGCACGGTGTGTGATTAACTTGTATGCGATGGCGCGCGTCATCCACTCTCCAGCGAGTCCCCCTCTCTTAACTGTGTGGTCAGCTCTTCAAACCCCAGAAGAGTATGCACTCGCGCACGCCATCAGTGTCAGGATGTTTATGTGGTGAAAGCGCGAACTGGATGTGGATCGAGCCAATGTCGTTTGCAGAGTCTTTCGGCCAGAACTGAGGATGGGTAAGAGGCAACGCAATCCACAAAGACAAGCTATAATGGGAAGCGGTAATTACACGAGGAGGAATATGTAATACCTCAGAGGCCGCGGCGATTTCCTGATGCAGACAGGGCTGTTCGTCCTCAAGGCCTCATTACTGATCCTGGCAGCCTCGGATCCGTGATGGAGACGAACAGCCTCGTGCCTCGGTCCAATCGAGCAGTCGGTGCTTCCCAACCCTCGACTCTATCCTGCAGGAATGCATGAATATCGTGATTTTTCGTGTCGAGCATGCCACTCCTTCATCCCGCCTCCCCCCAAGACTTGCTTGTGCACTAGATGCAGCCGAAGTTCTCTCTGGTGTCTCAAACTCGTCACCAATTTGGTCACGGAGTACTTTACTTCCAGAGCTCTGTCCGTGTTTCATCTTTACTTTGAGCTTTGCCCACTCCTGGCCCAACTAGTTTCAGTTTTCTCATCCACCAAACCCCTCCCAAGTCCATTATCACTGGAACCCTGTAACACGATTCCATAGCACGGCCCTTCATTTACTTTGTTGGGGCCATCGGGGGAAGGATATGCGACAAGCCCTGTGCGTTTGTACCTGTATTGCCATTCGGATCCAGTTGGCTTACGTCTCGCACGCACACATAAAATCAAGCGTCGTGGGTTGTCTCTTGGCGCAAGTACCCTTTACCATACGATTGTAAGATCAATCTGACCAATCTCGATACCAATGTTCATACCAGGTAGTCATCCTTCCATCTCGCGCGCGTTCCATCGTGTCCATACGTTCGTAATGTTGGAGGTATTGCTCAAGTGTGGTGCTACCGCCCCAGAGAGGCCATGTACACTCGCGTGCTCCAGCACTTGTGCAGGCGTTGCTGGGTATAGCGAGAGTGCGGCGAGATCATGGGGAGGCATTAAGGAGGAAGATGAGTATATCTGATCAAGGAGTGTCTTCGTTGACCTGAATGGAGGGACTACTTGATCAGATGTACCAGTCTATTAGTGTCTGACGCTTATCACCTCGATCTTATTACTTCCGCTGCTCTTCCACCACAACCCGAGTTGTGGGTTCCTACCATGATAGAAGTGAGTAATGTCGCACAAAGCCAGGTAGAAAGGGAAGGTCAATCCTGGAGCCATTTGAACGAATCAAACTTTAGGAGGTGGTCGTGAACGCGGGATGGCGGGACATATAGGACTGAGAAGTACTGCCTAATGGATAGGTCTGCTTCGAAGGAGGGTATGGATATCTGGGCATGCATCTACGTGGTAACAATGCGGATATTATTATCAAAGCACAAACGAATATTGGCCAGAGATGTCTGGCCTTAAAAACACAGCTAGAGTATTTCTACGGTACTGATGTCCATGTTATCAATGGAAGTAATGTCTTTCACTTGTGCAACGATGTTATGGTCCGACGCGATCCTCTTGTATTCTCCGACACGCTGCTGCGCTGGCAAAAATGCGTCGAAAGGCTGTCCGAGGTGAACCATCAACCGCAACGCTTGTGAGCCAGGCTGCTCTTCAATAGGCAAACCGCCGGGTAACTCGTCAGAGTCGTCCATCTGGGAGTGGTCCGTCGGGGACCCAGGCTCGGTCCAATCTCCTATGCTCTCCATATCGGCTGTGAAGTCGGGCTTCTCTGCAAAGTCAGGTATCCCGAGGATATAAGGGTCCCATGGGCGGACAAGTAAGAACGTCTGCCGAATTGGCTTTGCCCGCGAGAACTGAACTAGGGTCTCTTCAGTGGTGATCAGCAGGTCGTGAAGTCCGTCTGCCTTGATTCCATACGTAATGGGGGCTGGACCGCGTCTCTGTCTAACTCCTGTGACACAGAATGAAATGCAAGGCAGATGGAGTCTGCAGTTTGCGAAGCGAGGAGCTTTCAGCTGTTCAAGCTTGTCATTTCAAAGCCAGATCTGTAGGCATGGTTTGTTGCAGCGAAGAGATTTGGGTGTGAATATGATCTTCAGACAAAGATGCAAGGGTGCGTGGAGGAGCGGTGTAAGAGGTAATATGGGCTGGAAGACAGCTATTGAACTCGGAGGGTTGTCCGATCCAGTCAAGGACAGTGATGTCACCCGATTGAGCCACGATCTCCTGCAGAACGCGCTCGGGCGTGTGCCATACAAGAAGCTTACCAACGCAGGTCTCAACCTGATCCCTGATTGTCCTTGCCATAAATGACAGGTAGGCTGATACCGAAGATGCCAAATAATGAGTACGCAACATCTTCCTGCACAGTGGTGACGCGCTTCGATGCCCATTGCAGTTTTTCTCGGGCACCGCTCATACCTGGACGGAAGGACACCAGGGCCCGCGCATCTATGCCCATCGCATCCTCCAACTCCTTCATGATTGCAGGGGAATATTTATGGTTAGGAGAGCGATCACCAAGATATAACGACCAATCCTTCTGATAAAAGATGACAACTTTCGGAGCGACGAATTCTTGAAATGTCCATCCTCGCTCGTTCCAAACACTCCTCGCCAATGCACCGGACTGGGATGAAGGAGGGACGTCGCATAGGTAGACGATGGTAAGCGCTGAGTGGCGGTACCAGACGAACATGGAGTTGACCGATTCTTGAAGCTCGGTATTACTCTTCTTGTCGATGCAGCATGTGTCCATCCATGCCCAGCCATACCCAGCATCACGAGCGATGTTACAGAATGACTGCAGTTTCTCGATGCCACCAAGTCCATTCATCTCGTACACGACTTTGTCCTGGATGTCGTGTAGCAGCGCCTCCATCCCTTCCCACCTGTGTGATAGCAGGACACAGCGGAAGTACGTCGCCACCACGTCTTTGATGCGCTCCGTTTGGAGGTTTGAATCCCTCATTGGAAATGAGACAAGCTCATTGTACTCTGGACTCGTTTTGAAGGTATTTATTTGTGCCGTTCTATCGCACAAAAGACCCGTAGAGGTGTTGAGCAGACGCAGGGGGGCCTTGTCGAGTTCGATCCTAACAGCTTTTTGAATACTGTTTTCTGCTTCAGATAGAGAGACATACTGCTGATGCAGCTCTACGAACGAGATAGGCATGCCGAGATTATGCAGGAGTGTTCTGTGGCTTACCTCGTATCTGCGCATCGGGAGCATCATCCAACTTAGACAACATGACTTTGAAGGCGTCGATGGCTTCGTCGTAGCGTTGCGCGCCACGCAGCGCTGTATGTGTCAACTGGTATCCAACGTGAGACGATGGATTGAGTTCGGTAACCTATGCATCGCCGAGGTCAACATGGGCCACGAAAACATAGACGCCATCGCACCTTTTGCGCGTCAAGGAGCGCGTCCTCCCATAACATTTTACCTAACTTTGCCTTGCTGCGATTTGCAAATATGTATAATCCAGGTCGATCGCCCCCGAGTACATGTCAATAGCCTTGTCATACTCGCCCGCAGTGAGGGCGGCATATCCTTTGATAGCGCAGAGTGCGCTACATTCTTGCTTGAAATCTGAGAGGAATGCAGGTGAGGATTGCAGCCTGTATGACACTGCAGACTCTAGACTTGCCATTAGACCAGTCGAGGTAGTCGGCCTTAGCATTTTCGTCACTCGAAACCATCATGTATTGGTATGATTTCACGGCGTCTTGAAGTTTACCTCCCCGAAGGAGTGCATCACACCGGTTCTGGTGTGCAGTCAACCAGAAAGATTTGAGATCCTAGCCAAAGAGCTGGATAAAGGACTCAGTTATGAAAAGCACTTCGAATGTGTATTAACGCACCACCAAGTCCTCGTACATGAAATGAATGGGTGATCTCGATGAGAAAGCGCTGGAGTTGAAAGCGGCAGTGAAATGGTCAGCGGCTTCGGCGTGACGTGCGCCATTCAATGCTTTGATTCCGAGTTGAACACGTAGATATGCCTGATGTGCGAGTTGGAAAGAATCTTAGTGTTGATACCCAGCGTGGCGCATGATACTTACTTCCACAATATGATGCGACACGTTCCCTCGTGCCTGTATTATAAATTTGGATATTGCGATGGCCATGAGTTTTCCAGACGGCGAGTACCGTACGGCGTACGCAGAGGACATAATCTCCACACTCAATTGGATTTCCTTGTAGCTCCCAGGTTTGGGTGTTCCACAGTTTTGTCGTTTTGTCGTTGTCTACTGAACCAGTGGACAGCATTGTTCCATCGGGAGTAAAGTCCAGCGAGTAGATTCAATCGGAGTGGGCTTTGATGGGTTGGGTGAGCGATTTTCCAGTTTCTCCGTGCCAGACAATGAGGTATCCTCCAGTATCACCGCTTGCTATCAATTGCCCATCTCGTGATACTGCCAACCTCCACACACTGCTGCGATGCCCCTTAATCTTCTCCAACACTTCACCTGTCTTCAAATCCCACAGACGAAGTGTCTTGTCATCTGAGCCCGTAACCATCCGTCGTCTATCGGGGAACACTGCGACTGCCATTATGTCACTTTCATGGCCTTTGAACTCTCGCAAGAGTGTAGTGACTGGAATGTGTGTCGACATTTTTCTGGAGCTTGTCGGTGTTGGGCGCTGTCGAGGTGGACTTTTGAGGGGCTGTGGATATATTGCTCTAGTAAGCTGCAAATTAAATAGACGCCCAAGACACCTTGACGGGGCTGTTCGTCTTCATCACAGATTAGAGCCTCGGATGCGTGATGGAGACGAACAGCATCGTGCCTCAGTTCAATCGAGCAGTCGGTGCTTCCCAGCCCTAGAATTTGACTATCTATCCTGCAGGAATGTATAAATATCGTGGGTTTTCGTGTCCAGCAGGTACTCCAGCATATCGCCATGTCACTCCTTCATCCCGCCTCCCCCCAAGACTTGCTTGTGGACTGGATGCAGCCGAAGTGCTCTCTGATGTCTCAAACTCGTCACCAATTGTGTCACGGGGCACTTTACTTCCAGAGCTCTTCTTTGAGCTTCGCCCACTCCCGGCCCAACTAGTCTCAGTTTTCTCATTCACCAAACCCCTCCCAAGTCCACTATCATTGGAATCCTGCACTACAATTCCATAGCACGGCCCTCATTTACTTTGTTGGGGCCATTGGGGGAAGGACATGCGACAAGCCCTGTGCGTTTGTACCTGGATTGTCATTCGGATCCAGTTGGCTTACGTTGAGCTAGGACAAAGGCTGTGAGGAGAGAACTCGATGATGATGATGATGATGATGATGATGATCTACACTATGAACAGAGCTGACTGAGGGCGCTCGTCGCTGACTAAGCTATGGAGATGTCCGAAAGGCTGACTGCTTCTTGCCTCTGTGTCTGTCTCTAGTCTATGCTTTGGGACCCCTGGTCCAACGTCTCGCACGCACACATAAAATCAAGCGTCGTGGGGTCATCTCTTGGCGCAAGTACCCTTCACCATATGATTGTAAGATAATTCTGACCAATCTCAATACCAAGGGTTCATACCAGGTAGTCATCCTTCCATCTCGCGCGTATTCCGTTTCGTCCATACGTTCGTAATGTTGGAGGTGTTGCTCAAGTGTGGTGCTACCTCCCCAGACAGGCCATGTACGCTTGCGCGTCTCCAGCACTTGTGCAGGAATCTTGCACTACTAGTACACCACCAGTACAGTCGGTAAATTCGGCAAGCCCTCACTGCAGATGATGCTACCGGACACTAATCAATAGTCGCTATACGCCGGACCGCCGAGAGACTAAACGAGGCTTACACCAGTTATTTTACTAAAGCTCTCATCCCGATCATGGGCGCTGCGCGATCGATATTTGTTTGATTCATAATTATTCTCAAATGTCTTCCAATATCCAACCACTTGCTCTGGTACAGAAGCTAAATTCTGATATGCTCTTAGGAGAATACACACTTCAATGCGGATGTCACGATGAATCTATCAGTTGCCTTCTGCCGAGCAAGGCCTACAAATCGGAGAAGCTGTTTAGAATATCTGGTCACACAGAGTGACGCGAATGGATGCATGGCGTGTGATTAAATCGTATACAATATATGCGATGGCGTGGGCTCAGTCCGCGTCATCTGCTCTCCAATGCGTCTCCCTCCTCTTCCAACTGTATAGTCAGCTCTTCAAGCCCTGAAATTCTGCTCCGAAAAAGGGTATGGACACGTTCGCGCACGCCATCAGTGTCAGGATGTTTATGTGATGAGAGCGCAAGCTGGATGTGGATCGAGCCAATGACGTTTGCAGAGTCTTTTGGCCAGAACTGGGGGGATGAGTAAGAGGCAACGCCATCCACGAAGGCAAGCTATAACGGGAAGCGGGTGGTCAGAGTAATTAGATTAGGAGAGATATGTAATACCTCAGAGAGAGCTTGTTGAACTTCTTTCTCGCGGGTCCCCATATCAAGGCTCAGGACCCTACCTGTGTCAATTACCAGCGGTATGACACTTGCGGCGATCATGACCGCGATGAACAACGACGCTATGGGATCGAATATTGTCCACCCATAAAACTGAATGAGGAGGGTCGAGATAATGACTCCAACAGAACCGAGCGTGTCCTGCAAAGATATATCAATCCCGGCAGGCGCAAAATGCTTGACAAATGCTCACCGCCATAACATGCAAGAAAACGCCACGCATGTTGTCGCTGTGTCCTTCGTGGTGGTGCCCGTGTTCATGTTTGTGACAGTGATCATGATCATGGCTATGATCGCGTGGGCTGTGTTCCGAAGACTCCATCCCATGGTGGTAGTGGTGGTGATGGTCATGCTTTAAAGTGCTAGGGTAGCTAGGTGAAATTGGCGAGTCTACGCCACTGGGGGAAGACAGGGGAAATGGAATGGCAGATGCGACTTGGGTGCCATCAGTGGGTATATTCAGGGAAGGACCCCGAGAGTGAGGCTTGCGGCCACGTATTGAAGAGCCCTCGTGATCCATGGGCAAAGGCGAAGGATGGGTATGTGCGTGATCAGAGTGTGAATGCGAGTCTGAATGAGAATGAGAGTCATGGTCCGAGCAGGAGGATGTGTGATTTGAAGAGTGCCGATGTGAGGAGTGATTGTGTGCATGCGAGTCTTCATGGGATAGCGAAGACTGCAGGTGTTCACTGAGTTTGGAAGCCGCGGGGCCATGCAAATGGGCATCGACCGAGTGAATGTCATGTTCGTGGGCATAGTCACCATGAGCATGCCCATTGTGTGATTGATGCTGATGTGCATGTCCGTGATGATGAGAGTGACCCTGTGGCGTTGCTGAGGTTAGAATGAGACAAGCCAGTGGGGGTATGTTAACGAACGTGATGGTGATGGCCGCCCATAGCATACATGCCAAACAAGTTAACACCAAGTCCGAGGGAGCTGATTAGCAGCAGCTGGTTCGTCGTCATTTCCGGAGGGTCCAATCTACAGGGAGTTCACAATTTAATATATCATAGTTCTCGATCGATCAGAAACGTACATTCGTTGTACAGCTTCAAACACGATGAAAACAGATATCAGGATGAGGAATATTCCGTTGGCAAATCCTGACAAAGTCTCGATTCGACCGTATCTGAAGGAGGGCTAAATCACTGCGTGCGCCAGTTTGATACAAGGCATAGTCTTACCCGTACGTGAATCGTTCATCTGGAGGCCATTTAGCCATGATCGAGGCTAGTAAGCCGACACCAATAGCCAAGCAATCAAAAGCCATGTGGATAGCTTGAAGGGGATTGATCAGCACGCAGACCCCCATCGTCGTTCAACTCACCATCAGAGATGAGACCCAGGCTGTTTGTCCAGACACCGTATAGCATCTGAACTAGCATGAAGGCCAGATTCAACACAAGGAAATAAAAAATCTTTCTCGACTCAGGGTCCGAAAGTATCGAGTTCAAATAGAACTGCATAACTTTCGACATTGGAGTATGCGATGAACCAGATAGTGTAGGATCATTATCAGGATATATCGCTGTATAAAGAAGGTAAGAACCCGATATTACGAGCATGCGGAATGAATGCTGACAATAATAGAGTATCACCCCCACTAATAAATCGGTCCAATGTGGGTGCTGTGAGAAACCAAGGAAACCCATGGCAGTTGCAATAAGGAAGGCGATCGGGTAGGAGACCAAGAACATTTGAGAGGTCTGGGTAACGTTGAATTGCATGCCAATTGTGTCCGGCGTCAGAAATATCATGCAATATGCCAGAATCGGAAGGACTGCCAATGAGGTTAGAGGAACGATAGGTGTTGGCGGAGGGTCAAGCTAAAAGGATAGAGTAAGATCATAACGGAAGACCTGACTGTGAAGTACATACGATGGCTTGTCTGAAGGCGTAAAGCGGGAGTCCAACAAGCGCCGCACCGAGTGTACTAGCAGCAGTTGTCAAGATGGGGTTCACAGTTGGAGCCAAAACACCACGAAGACGTTCAAGAGCATAAGTGGATATGCCATGCATAACTAAGGCTCCATAACCAGGAGCAATGATAGAGACGCTGCGCTTAGACAAAAGTGCATCAGAAGCAAATGAAAGTAAAAACGATGTGAAAGTCAGGATAGGTTTCCATATCTGAGAGGCTTCATGAATAGAACGTTTTGATTGTGTGGGGCGGACTGACCGAAGCGGGGGCTATGAAGGAGTCCACCCACATTGCGGAGAAATGACTGAACAACATTACCCTGCATAAAAATGAGTCCCGCTAATCCCATGGTTCATTCTCAAGAAACAGCATACCTTGGAGAGGGAAGACGATACAATGCTGTAAATAGGGCTGCTTGCTGCACGAAGAGCAGCAATGACGACACGCCAATTGCTGTCCACTGAGCATGATCAAGGGTCAAGACAGAAAGTGCTAGATTCTCAAACACGTACCTCTATATTGCCATTCTTCATAAGCTTCCCCGTAAAAGCTTCCCATATCAGCATACCCAAACCGCCACAAGCCAACACCCTCATAAGCACCCAGAATACTCCTACATCATACGAGAGAAGTAGCTCTTTTGCAGCATAGAGCGCCAGCACGAAGATGACATTGGAGGGTAGTATGATTGGTATGAGTCTGTTACTGATTCTGGAATAGCTTTCAGGAGTGAGATATCATTATCGACACGCATACTGACCAACTCACGATCCAGTTAGCACTCTGACTGGTTTCAAGCTAATCTTCCGACGCGTTCGGGCATCTGGGGGAGACATCCCGGGGCAGCGTAAAAGAGCGTGAATATTTTAATAAGTATCAAACTCAGAAACAGTTAAACCAGCGCGTTTCGAACTCGTTGTTGCATTAATAGAATCAAATCAAGAAGGGTATTCCCACGACTGTTACTTAGTTTGGTCCTGTTTGGTCCCCCATACAATTGAAAGATTTTTCTGTTTTTTTTTTCGCTCAAGCTCAACGTCCATCACGGTGAGTCCAAGTTCAAAGCTATATCTCTTTTGGATGAGCCCTTTAGATGACGAGTCTGAATCTGCTAGCGTGCGGTTTCCTCACGACAGCACCTATGACGAGTCTTTCAAATTTTACCATTCATGCATATCTGATATTTTCGCTTTTCTTGTCGAGCTCCTGCAAATGCATCTTACTGACGAGAACTTATCCCAGATCCCACCATCACAATGCCCTCTGCTGTTGATGATGATTGGTCTGATTCCGATGATGAGATCGGTTCAGAAGCAGAGACGGCGGTGTTGCTAGGCATCCCCGATGGCATAGTGGAGACTGAGACTGATATCAAAGATGCTGCGGTTTCTCGCATTGGCGGGCATCCTGTACGAGCATGTCTCTCCGATTATGTACGATCAACCTGTCAATGCAGTTTACTTGATTTTTTTCAAGGCAATGCTGCCTTCGAGAGAACCGCCATTCTCTTCATCTCAATGCAAGATCTGTTCGTATCCCATGGAATTACTTGTACAAGTTTGGTGCCCACTCGAGGACAGTCCTATGGATAGAGCATTGTACATCTGGGGATGTTCCCGAAGTGCATGTCAACGAAAGGATGGGAGGTAGGTCTATACTATTCCGTGAAGAAATGGGTTGTCATTCTCGATGAACTCTGAAATAGCGTTCGTGCTTGGCGTGCTCTGAGATACAACGTAGAGTATGCAGCAAAGCTCGCAAAAAAGTTGGTGAAGAAGGAAGCGCAACAGAAGACGACTTCACCTGTGAAGACTATACCAACAACTAACCCGTTTTCAGTTGAGTCAAACTTGTGCGATACGCGTACAGTCACTTATCCAATCGCCAGATGCAGGCGGGATTTTCTCCTGGTCATTTTGGATTGGGTGATCACGTTTTCGGACAGCCAGCTCCCCTAGTCGCTGCCCCTGCGATCGAAGACGAACCAGAGGACACAAGTGACGTGGAAAGCGTCACATCCGAATCTTCCGCACAATCATTAATTACAGCGATGGCATCAACAACGATTGATGATTCACCATGGCGGGCTGCTCCATCATTTCCTCCTCTGTACCTTTCAACGACCTCGGAATATTTACCTCCTCCGCCCAAGACCAAAATCTCTCAGAGTGCCCGTATAGAGGATCCTGCAGATGACGATTCTAAAGACGGAAAGGATGTGAGCTGGGCATTCGAACCATACGAGAACTCTTTGGAGGTGGACGGTATATTTGATCGGTTTACGAAGCGAGTGAGCAACACAGGAGAACAATGTCTCAGGTTAGCCTAAACTCAGTCTTTCTGTTCGATTAACTAATTTTTTGAGTGTAGATATGAACTGAAAGGCATCCCCCTGCCTTTTTCTTCGGACAAAGTGTTCGACAGATTATTCCCTGTCCCTCATCAGGACCCCCTCCCAGTGACGAAGGCTACTTTTAAGGTCGTCCCTGTCGTTAAACGTTCATACAGCACTGCATCAATACCCCCATGCCCGGCGTGCAAGGCCGCGCGCGTCTTCGAATGTCAACTTATGCCCAACCTGATCAACGTCCTCAGGGCCTCGATCAAGGATGAAGATGCGCAGAACTTGACAGACGAACAAAGGATGAAGGTGGTACAGGAAGTGCTGCAGAAAAATGCTACGTCTGATAAGCGAGGTATGGAGTGGGGCACTTGCATGATTTTTTCGTGTGACAAGGACTGTTGCCTTGATGAGCACGGTGGTGACAAGGAATGCTGGAGAGAAGAGTTTGTTCTCGCTCAGTGGGATGACTGAATGTTAAGAATTATTGTATATTCCTGGTCTCGATTACTTTACAACATATGCATTTGATTGATCCTGCTTGTCGGGCCGTTGAGGACAATAATCGAATCACTTAAGCGTGATGGGGATAACGTTATTTGTTTTCTTGTTCGTTGTTTCATGTTGCTCTTATATGGACCCTATCGTTGTTGATTTACTGCTAGCAGCACTTCCCCGGACGCAGAGATTAGCTTAATCTCATCCCTCGCTTTCGAACTTTTCTTGCTTTGTGTCCCTCACTGTTCACTTTGACGCCTTCTAGCGATGCCGCCGACGCTAACTCTGCCTCCCGCTGTTATCTTTGAGTCTGACGATATACTTGAATCTGGCTCAGTCTTAACCAGCCAACGATTTCCCCACACCCGTGCCCAATTATTAGCTATAATCCGTCAGCAGAAGGGCGGTCCAGACAGCTTCGATGGAGATGGAGACGTAGATGAATCAATCCGCGTCAGCACCTCTTTTGTGACGAAAGTAGCAGGATTTCTTGCTAATGAGCAAGAGGATGAACTTAAAGAATCATTGAAGACTACTTGTGGGGTAGAAGACGACATGGTTAGCTCGCGAGATGCCTGCTCTTTCCCCTTTTGCTGATCTTCTGTATCATAGCTCGAACAACATGTCTTAGATTTGATGCATAGACACCATGACGATGTAGCAGGCGTGCCTTTCCTTTTCTTGACTCCAACACGACGGCCATCTCGACCCTCTTCTCGCGCTTCCACCCACTCTGCTGCTCGGTTCATCCCAAACAGGCCAGATACCCCCACTTCAGTGCCTAACTCTCCTCTTGCTATCGGTTTTCGTAGACCACATACACCAGCTGGTTCTCCTCTTGTAACTGGAAGCACAAACTCATGCATGACTGCACGTAGCGTTTCGCCAATGAACTCGCCAACACTCGTGCATGCACAGGCACAAGCATATCCCCAGTTCACTTCAAGCCTTCCATCATCACCAATATCCTCTCCTCGACTTTTGAGCGCAAAAGCAACCGAATTCAAGCCCATTCCCCGGCCCCTATCTGCAGCTGCAGCTTCGTCCGCCCCCGGAACCCTTTCTGGATATAGAACTGAGACACCGTCCCCTGACCTGTGGTCCCATAGCCAGCTTAGAGCAACTTCTAATCTTGCCATCGCCGCACCGTTGATGCCGGGCGATTCTTTGCAGCCCAGAGCTGTAACCCCAAGCTCCCTCCGCTCGTCTCTTAGGCCAGGGGAGGAAGACGAAGAAGATGACCCATTCGATCCCTTTGCGCCCAAGACAGCATCCAACTCCTTCCATCCAATTACAGTCACCGACTTTGACCAGTGGATGGATAGTACCCCAATCTCACCCGATGATCCACTTGCACAAAGTTACTACCAGCATGGCTATGACTATGACCCGCAGTTCGATGGATCAGTCGACGACGCGGAGGGGACAGGATACTTGACAGATGGGATGACACCTCTTGATGTGCTTAGCTCGGTGTTCGGATCCACCCTTGCGCCATCCGAGCTTGAAGATGCACTTTCTCAGAACGGCTATGATTTCGATCGTGCTATGGCATGGCTTGTTGATCGCGCTCTACCTTCTCCACCTCAGCATAGCCAACCTCGTATGCAGTCCATGGGAGGACGAGTGACATTAGTGGCTAGGGATGGCAGCGCCGGGGTAGTGCATGGGGGGCGCGGAGGCTTCCAGCCCGCTCGAGGTTCTACCAGAGGCAATGGACGGCCCGTCTCCGGCGGAAATAGGGTTTGCCGCTATTACCTTGCGGGCGAATGCTTGCGAGCCGATTGCCGCTTCAGGTTTGTTGGCTTCCTGTTCTTTTGGATTATGTCCACCTCATCTTCATTCGCAGCCATGATCTAGAGAGAGCGCTCTGCCGGTTCTGGTTGC
Organism: Suillus americanus; assembly: GCA_016695465.1. NCBI lineage: Eukaryota > Fungi > Basidiomycota > Agaricomycetes > Boletales > Suillaceae > Suillus > Suillus americanus. The sequence goes on from MU177897.1 coordinate 38,406, forward strand.
GTGGGACCTGTGCCAAACAGGATCAATGTGAATTTTTGCATCACCTTCCTAAAGATGTCGATGTGGCCAGTGTGACTGGTGCACTGTCACGGACTAGTCTTAGCAACTCCAGTACCCGCACTGCAAGCCCTCCACCTGATGAGTTCCCAGCTCTCGGATTTGACGCTTCTCGTAATCGGAGAGGTTACGGCGCCCGTGATGGTCATTGGCAACACGATCCCGGTCGCACGAGATTTGCAGCAGCCGTAAAGAGACCAGCTCCTGCTCAAGTGCCGATGGACCGCACAACGGCTACTCGCCCACCAATCTCATCGAATGCGTCCGTGGATAATTTGCACATCCGCACCTCGATCGTGGCGCCAAAGCCATCGCCTCGCATCAAGTTACGTCCCCCGGCACTATTGCCCACGCTACCCACTGGGGAATCGATCAATGCTTTATATATGTCTTATCGATCTCGAGCACTGCAACTGGGTGCCGCTCGGAATGCGTGCTTATCCCGGGCGGCCGACGCATGGAGACGCGGCGATGGTGCCGCAGCCAAACGATTTAGCAGGGAGGGTCACGATCTCAATGCTAAAATGGGCAATGAGATGACGACAGCGGCTAGTAAACTCGTCAGAGAACGTGCAAAAGTTGGCGAACAAGCTGTGAAAGGCCGAGATCTTAGCTGGTCTGATGATGCCGGAGATCGAACTGCCCGTGGCCGAACCTGCGGAGGAGGTTTAGGAGTATGTCTAGGCATAGCCAGCACCACCACAGGCGGTGATTCGAAATCGACGTCAGAAGAGAGAACTGAATCTATGCTCGATCTTCACGGTTTACATTCGAATGAGGCAACGGATGTTCTCGAACAATTTTTACTTGCTGTAAGTACTCCATGCAACAGTCAGATGACCGTTTAATTAATCTCAATCTCAGCTCGAGCGGGAACATTTCCTTGGTCTCGGTAGGTGTTCTCTTGTGGAGCTAGCACCTATACTCATTTCTATGTTTCAGCTTTCCTTATTGTCGGAGAAGAAAAGCACACTGGAACACAAGACACAGCACGTGGTGCCTCGCGGGCTCGCCTCGCTTCGGGCGTGCGAGAATGGCTCCATCGGTGGGGTTATCCTTGGAGTGAGCGCGATGGCATCATATGTGTAGACGCTCTTACTCACGGATGAGGACGTTGGCGCAATATCCACACCACCGGAGCCGGGAGAATGACCCTTTTGCTAAGACTGGTATTTGCTTTGAAATGGAATGCTGTGAAGGATAATGTGTTATTAAGCAGATCTATTGAAGGTTGTATGATTGTACAAACAAGGATAGAAAATGTGATTTTATCTTTTCCCGTGTCATACCGTTCCATTAGACACTTACAGACGAATATTCAAAATTGCCCGAACCCCTAACGATGCACGTTTGCGGTGCCTGTGCGGACAGTTTATACTTATCCCTCACTTCTAATTGATCGAGTCCAAAGTCATCACGGATACCGAAGCCAAGAGCCCTTCTACATTGATGGTGAGTCTTTTCGACCGTTAACCAGACGACAAGAAGCGCTGAGCTTGAAAATGGTTACCAAGATGCTAGCTATGCGGTCCTGCTTGTAGGAGTCACTTTGTCTGCTAAGTGACATCACATCGGAATCCAGCACGCTCCCTTCCCGCCTGGTGCAAATGTTGGAATCTCGTTACGTGGGTCGCCTACCAGTTTATCCGTTACACAACTATACATCAGCAACAACCATCTGCGATGTAGTCCCACCATCTTGGGGATCCGTAGTCAGACAGCAAGAGCGGTGTTTGCTAGACCCTCTCGGGACCCCTTTGCACTTGAGTGACATCGTGACATATGAAGACATGGGATGCATTGAAGTGGGATAGGTAAGTGTGGTTTCTCCTGGTTTACAATACACTCATCTTGCATGGTTCAGTCTCGTAGGAACGAGATCTTACGCATGTTCTTTGACTTTTTCGTGAATTATTTTCACAGTTGTGCGTTTCTCTCATTCTGCGATAAAAAATTTGCTCCCCTTCTACTTTCCAGCTTGCTCATAATTTGTTTTTTTATGCAAAAAATGTGCTAACCTTTCCTTCTGGTGTATAAATACCAAGCTTGAATCCTTTAAGTCTTATTCTACTATAGATCAGCCCGAATGTTCTACTATTGGAGCTTTGCATGTCACCCTGACGTCACAGTTAGTTCCACCCGCACGCCTCCAACCAACTACGCTCACTTTTGACTTCCTAGGGCGTACAGTCAGGACATTCCGGGCATCACATTTGAATAATATCATCGCAATGCACATGATACTTGTTGTGACACCCCCCGGCGCAGTACTAGATGAGCGACTCGCTTTGGAATGTTCATTTTTGTTGTTTATATGACCAGGCAATCACCGCACTGACTCCTTGTGCCAGATGCCAAGCTACTGGGGTTCGAGAGAATATTCGATTCGGTTCGGCCGAGATGTTTATTGGGATACCAACATACTCTGCCAAAGATCATCCAGAGCGAGGCCAGGTACGACAGGGTGTCCGTATAGCCACTCTTACGCTTCTTTTCTGAATTTCGAACAGAGTTTCGCACGAAATAATGGCATTGGAAACTCTGTTCACATGGAATTTGTCTGGACACACGAATGATCACTGGATCGCAGCGCCAGCATGGTCACTTAAGACGCAGTATGTCTAGACCATCATCCACCTTAAAGTATCCCGAGCCCCATCTTCTTAATGATGTGATGTCGAGGTCCTTGTTCTCATCATTACTTGTCTTCTTTTCCTTTATCAGCCTCAAATTAACATTCCTGAGGAACAACACTCTGAACCTGATCCAACCCCTTCGAATTCGATCCTAAGCGGTCTTCCCTTCGAATGTGAATTCACTATTTTAATATGCATTATGATGAGAACGATTAGTACTGCGGTCACACTGCAGAGCTTTGATATTGACTTGGAGCGCCCCCGACCAATTAACCAACCGAGCCATTAGAATGAAACCCAGAAGCAATTGATTTATTTGCTGGTTGCCTGCTCAGTCATTGTTGTCACCGTGATTGGTGGATATTTATATGTACGTCAACTACTAGGAGTCGAAGCGGTGCGGAGATACGCCGGGGAAGGCTATGGTCGACGATGTGATAAAGTGTGCGCGTGAATGGCTATACATCCAAAATTCTCCAAGACTACGCAGCGACGCCCCTAGCAGACTAGCAACAAGCAGTACTGCCAATGCAAAACATGACTGAAACTCCACCCGTCATTTTCACAGCCACTAGCCATAAAAGGCAGGCGTAGTGGAAAGGGCCACCCCTTGACAGTACGCGACGTGGCTGCCACTATTCCAAGCCTTACTTGCTACTGGTCCACATGCCAACAAAGCCCTAGCTCACACTTCTTATTACGATTACCACGAGCACGTTCCATAGGCCATGGCTACTCACGAACAAAAATACGACGACCCACCTCGCCCTTTTTCCATCGATCTCACCCTAGAACTTGAGCGCCAGCTCGACAATGAATCAAACCCGAACTCACCTGTAGATGCCACAGAACGTCCTCATTCCCTGGATTCTCATGTCCTTGCTTCAATCGTGACCCAACTGAGACTGTCGCTTGCAGATGTCACAAGAGAGCGAGATGAGTTCTCACAGACAGTTGTTGAATTGCGGGCCCGCGAGGCAGAAACTGCGGACACGCTTGAGCAGATGACGGAAAAATGCTCGAAGATGCAGGAGGAACTGGATAATGCTCGCACAAAGATTAAGGATGACGAAGACACGATATCTATACTCAGGACGAAAGTCGAGGAAAGCAGGTTCGTTTCACACCCATATTATCTGCACAACATACCACTCACCTAGTGCTTCTTAGGCGTGGCCTCATGCGTTTACAGTCTGAAAATCGACGGGCGAGTCAAGTGCCCTCGGCTCTTGACTTGTCTAGAGCGGGCATACCTTCCTTCAATGGCCCGCCATCCTCTAAGCGCGCATCATTGATTGGATCAACGGCTGGGCGTAACAATACCCATAAACGAATATCCTCAGTCTCCGACAACGCCTTCTCCCTTGACAGCTCTCATTTGGCATCCCCTATCTCTACTCCAACTCCGGCGACTTTCACCCTTCCCGATGTGCAGAAAAGCAGAACCCAACAGCCTTCCCACACGAGGCGGATGTCTGGCATGTTCGGTCGTGGGTCACCACCACAGTCTCTTTTCCCTTCGGAAGAGTCTGCTGAGTTGGAAATGCTACGCCGGGAGCTCAATGCTGTGAAGGCAGAACTTGACGACGTGAAGCATGAGCTGAGTGAAACAAGCGAGGCTCGCGAAGCTTCAGACACTTGCATCAAAGCTCTACGGGAATTCATTGAAGAGAATCAGGTTGGAGCTGTGCCAAAGAGCCTTCCCCCTTTGCCCGCAGAGGTGAAGAAAGTACCACCACCACCACCAGCAGTTGCTGCTACTGGGTGGGGATTCAAACTCTGGCGAGCAGATTCCTTGACGCAGAGTCCTGTGCTGCCCTCTCCATCCCCCGTCGCAGCCACCGCCCATACTGTATCCCCATCCCTATCATCGCTGACGCCCCCTGTTCCTCTCTCCAAGAAATTAGGCGACTTCTTCGGTACTCGTGCCACGGCAGCTGCTGGTTCTCAAATGCCGCAACGTGTTGAACAAGAGCCAATGTACAATGGCATGTCGGATACGTCGTCCATTGAGGATTCTGTCGCCGAGCCCATTAGCCCCACAAGCGAGCGTCCTCGGCCAGCTGTATACGTACGAGATACCATCAGCGTGACATCTGATTCATCACGAGATCTTGGTGTCAATCTTGAAGGAAAACTACTTCCCCCATATGCCGATGGAACCCTAGTCCCTGTTGTTATTTGATTAGTGTAGGCGTTTCGGGCTCTTCGTGAGAGCTCTATTAGACATTCGAAAATTCGTCTTCTGACCTCGAGCCTAGTTTGGACGGGAATTTCTCAAGATAGATACAGTTTTCTACAGATATAGCATATACCTCTGTAATACATAAGCATGAGGGCGGGATGGAATATAGGGAGAACAGACTATCGCTCAAATCGGTTTGATGATTATTGTCCTATGCAATCACTTCGAAATCGTTCGATGTTCAGCTCAGACGACGCGGAATTGGTTGCATTGATAGAAGGTGTAAAAATAGGGTAAATCTTTGAAATTTTCTATTTTCGACCTTTGCCCGTCATCTGACCATCAAGCAACTGAGCGCCTTGGCTTGTGGCGGCCTAAGTGACTTGGTGCCTTGCTGAGAAGATCCTCTTTCAAGTCACTCATCAGAAGGAAACCCCTGTCAATGGCAAGGTGCATGCGCAGCCTTCGGAAATACGCCGAGCCCGCTGATGGTAGATGTTCGGTGAAGCCGGGCGTTACGCAATGTCGTGGAAACGAGTCAATGGTGCACGTTCGAACATCGGACTTGGCGAGGGATAAAGTTGCCAGCGAAACGTTCAAGTTGGTGGCGTGCAACCTGAGAAGGATGGAGGAACGTGGTGTGTATATCATGTGTGTGTCCCGCCACTAACTTAATATTGGCAGCGGAAAAGAGACGGAGGGATCAGTAACGTTTCGGCGTCAATATTAATGACTGCTGCCAGTGCAGAATATGATATGGGGTCGCCGGGCTTCGCTCTGCCCTACTTCGATCAGCGAATAGGGTTCACTGATAACAAGCTAGGTTCTACTGGGTTGCGTGCCCCCACACCGCTAGCAATAGAAGCAATATTCAGGACCGCTGCAACTTCTTAGTCAACACATTAATACATATCAGAAAGTACGGATGTACTAGACACAAGTCCGGTAACTCGGGGGACAACTGTCTTAAACTGTGAGTCAGTGGGCAGCACCTAGTGCGATTATGGCTAGTCTAGGCGGATACTCATCGATACATCCCAGAATTTCAACGACTCATGGTCCGCAAATCGAAACAGTGCCGATCTAAAGGCATGATCGCGGGAGCGATCAGCTGACCGTGACTTGGCACACCAGTCAAGGTAAAGTACAGAGCGCCTGCTGCGACCTGTCAGTAGGGTGTAAAAGTGTTCCATAACTGTTGGTCAGGCCGAACAAGCACAGACTCCTGAATACCGGACCAGCGGACGCAGATGTAGTGCCTCGGCTTTCAAAAATCATTGATAGTGAGTATTCCGTAGTTGTCGTGCGTAGATCTACACTGATCCATGAAAACCGGAAGCCGATTTTATGAGCTCAAAGTCTTTGAGAGGCCGTGACCGTGATTTGCGATGATTAACGTACTCGGTCCTTTCGAGATATAAGGCAAAGGGTAATAATTTCTGGCGACGTGAAGACCGAGATTTCGTCGGTTGGAAATTCAACTTGAAAAAGCGGCGAAAAAACCAGTCTCGGGTGCGGATCTACTATTATCTTTCCATCACACCCTAGCACGAGGACTATCAAACAATGGATGAATGCTCATCAGGTGAGTTCAGTTCGAGAATCGCGGATGAATGATGGACTTGGACGATTCGACTGAAATATATGTCCCATCCGCTCATAACGCATGCAAGTTCCGATGTGCATTTGATTATCGCGGACTCCTACGGAGTCGTCCTAGAATTATTACAATCTCTCATCGATAGGACCATATCCCACTATAAACAGCCACTAGGTTGTGCCTTGTCATGAAAATGCCTCGAGGCACAGGGTAAACACCTGGTGGGCAAAATGAACATGAATTGATGGTGGAAAGAGATGTATACTTATAATCTCAATCGCGATTGTCGATAGTACAAATGTGGAAAACGATTGGGGGATATTGTGAGATAATTTGTTTTTGACACTGACTTCCAAGAACGAATCCCGTGAGCTCAAAAAAAAGGTTTATACGATCTCTGATGTCGATCGCCTTCTTGAGTTTTAAGATGGCTCTGGATACGTTAATGCCGGGAGGTGGCCAATGTTGTCCTGTGAACTCACTTTTAGCATTGGTGTAGTTTGATCTAGCCGTGCAGAATCTGTATGTGGTGTGAGATTGAGCTCTAGAACTATTGATAGTGATCGGTGTGAGTAAGTGAAAGGGCGCAGCGTTCCCATTGTATTCTGACAATGTCAAGCAAGACCTGTGGCATTGGTGTTGTTTACCGGTGCCGCAGCGACTGTAAGGGGGTGTCCTTCTCATCTCGTCATCGCCGTCAGTGGTCTTCCGTGCTTCTTTTCGGACGCCATGAGCGGTGTCCACAGCACTAGTACTCTACAGACGAATTTTGGACATTGCATTGAGGAGAAGTATTTTGTTAAAAAGGCCAGGCCAGGCTAGAGATGTTGACGAATCGATGACACGTCATGAGTCCTAACAACCGAAAGAAGTGATTGGATTTGAACATGGGGTAAGTAGAACACGATGTGTACCTGTCCAAGGGTCCAGACTGTGGTAGTATGCCCCGCGCTGTCTTCGAGTTATGCCAGTATACTTACCACAAGATCCGATTATGCTGGAACTCACGGAACGGCGGAAGAAAAGGTTTATCCGCAATGAATTGAAGACTTGTGAATTGGCGTAGAGCGAGACAGATTATGAAGGCCTCGTGTTTTTTTAAATCTTGATAGAAGGATGTATTTTGGAAGTGGAATTACTATGTGAGCAAGCTAGAGGGGTTACCAATGTCGTACACTCACTCCGCGTGCAACTCGTGAGGTCAGCGACATCCGTGCCGGGGGGTCGGCAAGGGGGTGATAACCCGTTTAATCCACATTTGGAAGTCAATGTCCATACATACCCTATGTAATAATCAGCGCGGAATTTAGTTGGGCATAGTTCACATAGGCTCAATTGAAAACACATCACAATGTGATAATTATGTCCATCTGTCTTCTTCTCTCCTGCCATCAGTCTACATAGCCCTTGGGGCCTCCACATGCTATCATCCCCAGTTTCTCCAAATCGCATGGAGCAAAATCTCTTTGCTGATGCAGCTAAGAAACGTAGAAAAGGCGCTACTCGTCTTTCATGTGCAGAATGTAGACGGTAAGTCATAGAAACCCATGTAATATTACTCACTTTTATCATACAATGTTTTTATTTCAGTTTAAAGTTGCGTTGTGATAGAGCGATTCCTTGTGGGTCATGCGTGAAACGTGGCTGTGGTGCCATCTGCCCTGATGGTGCGACTCCAGCCCAACTCAATGCAAGCCAACAGGCTGATTATCAATGTCATAGGTTCTTTGACAACCGGCCAGGGGAACAGGTGAGCAATATTTGTTGTGCCAAGTCGAGTACTGTTTGATTATGTCTTCCAATCAAGATTCGTTTTGGCGTCAACTCAAGAGCTTCATGAGAAGATATCAGAACTCTGTCAACGTGTCCGAGATTTAGAAGACGCTCTTCGGCACTCCCACTCTCTAATGTCTACAGACAAGCACCCTCTATTAACTGATGACTTATTACAAATCAAATCACCTTTGCAACGCGAGCCCCCAAGTAACAGAAACATGCCTCGATCTGAAGCCAAGGAAGAAGAGCAGAACGGCGAGGTTGTCGACGCTTTTGGCTCCTTATCGATCAATGCTTCTGGGGGTGCAAAATACTTTGGCTCCATCGCGAACTCCTGGGTACGTGAATACTCATTCAACGGGGCTGTTGCTACGTCTAATTATAAGTGCTCCAGTATTTCCTACAGGTCCGTCTAAGTGGTTAAATTTACCCCTAATTATTTTCTAAATATCTGCAGAATGAAGCAAACGAAGATTTCGAGACTGACGGTGATCGTCTTGCTGCACTTCAAACCGTCCTTCCCGCCGACATTCTCGCGCGAAGTGGAGCGTTCCCAATTCTGCCCTCATCACACACATCCATTCATGTTGAGAACGTGCGACTAAGAACTCTCTTCTGGTACCTTCCGGAGCACGCCAAAGCTCGAGAGATATGTCAGACCTACTATCGCCTAGGTGCATGGATGTCTGTCCTCTTTCTTCTATCGTAGTGAAAATTCTGATTTCCCCCCCAAAGGTACAATCCCATAAGCCAGCAGTGCTTCTACGAAGATATATATCCCCAATTTTACACATCCAGTGCCGGTCCGCCCTCCGATGATCCCCTTCTTTCACACAAATTGTCTCTCGTGTTCATGGTCCTCGCGATTGGTACCCTCATGGATGTACACCAACCAGCCTACAATGTCGAAGCCGAGAAATATCACCAACTAGCTCGGGCTGCCCTATTTCAGAGTTCACTGTTTGAAGATCCGACTATTAGTGCCGTTCAAGCTCTTGTAAGCATACCATGATGAATTTCCGATATCATTCTCACGCATGTGATTTCAGTTCCTCATGACTTTTTACCTTTTTATGTCGGACCGACATGGTTCCAATTCTGGCGCACGGTGGGCAATTATGGGTATAGCTATCAAAGTGGCGCAAAGTGTAAGCCGTACATAGCCAAGGACCCTGGTTTATTATGCTCACCTGGTCACTTGGTAGATTGGCCTGCGTACGTAATGTTATCGCACCCCAATGCGGTTCGAGATACTAATGCCATATTCTCATCCATTAGACCGAGATCCCAGTCGGTGGGGAGTGGATCAAAAGGAGACTCTGCGTCGCAGAGAGCTCTTCTGGGAACTATATACATACGACTCGTGGCAGGTACGCCCCATTTGGTATTCTGGGTGCTGTTGATTACTTATGGGAGAACGTTTTCGTAGTGTCTTACATTTGGTCGACCGGTATCATTCTACATGGCCCATATGGACTGCAAATTGCCATACTCAACAGATACTTCAGACGAAAACATTTGTAAGTTCTTACTCCAAGGGGATATCTTATCTTTGATGACCATTACATCACTATCCAGTCCATGCTTGGAAACACCGTTTCGCCTCAGAGTGCATGAGTGTTGTTCACGATCAGGCGTTTGGTGCCAAGACACCAACGTATGCCACAGTCCTTCAACTTGACCGCAAACTCCGTGCCTTTCCCGTCCCCCCAGCGCTGCAGGTTGCCGGTTTTGGCGCCTCCACAGGACCAGCCGACACACACTATTCAGAAAGTGTGATGCTCCTGTTGCAACGTCATATTGTATTGGCTATTCGGGAAATGAGTAAGTTAATTTTGAAACCTAACTTTGATGATATCGCGGGACTTGCTTCTTGCTGATATATCGAGGAAAGGCCCGCAGCACATGAGCGCTAATAATGCCTCCCATATCAGATCTCCTATACCTCCACCGAAGTTTCTTCGCACGTGCCGTAACTGACCACCCAAAAGACCCCCTGGGAAGTCCCTATGGCACCTCGGTCATTGCTGCTTATCGCAGTGCGGGCTCGCTTGTTGCCCTCATGCGCAACCTTCATACTCAACTGAAGGAGCCAAGTGAGCGTATCTGGTTCCTTTGGGGCCACCTGTTCTCTTGCGCTGTATGTATCTTGGACCCACCCTCTCGGCCCTCTGCAAATGGCGTTAATTCTTACATCTTATTTATAGATCGTACTAGGGTCTGTGGTGACCAGATGTCCATCTATGAGTTTAGCCCCTTCGGCGTTGGTGCAATTGGATTCTGCTTGTGAGTTATTCTCGAAGGCAGCTAGGGGTTTCCGTGCACAGTCCGTCTTGGTAAGTCCTTTGCGTATACTCACTATAGCCATGTGTTCTTTGGAAGTTTGGATGAAGCACTGTTACTGACGGTTTCCAATAGGAGGTGATGCTTGGCTTGCGGGAGAAAGCTCATCTCAGCCTCACTGAGCATCGGAAGGGTAAAGTGTCGCCGCTTACTCGTCAACCATCTGAGCCATATTCCCCGTATGACGACGAAGATGAACTGGCTACGCTCGGAGGGAAGACACGTTTGGTCGCGAAGAAGGATTCACTATCAGCCTCATCCTCACCCGCCGCACTCTTTGATCGCTCTCCCACGTCTATGAATCCCGTAGTTCCACTCCCACTCATGTCAGGAAACGCGCATCAAGCGGTGCACCCGAACGTTCTGGCTTACCTACAGACTTTCCCGACCACGGGACAATCGCATAACGCGGGGCCGGCATATGCAGAATCATCTGCGTATACCATGTCGCCTGTCAGAGAAAACACGCCTCATTATTCGGAAAATTCGGGATACACCGACTCTCAGGCACCGATGCAACCCATGGAGCTTGTCGCAGGGCAATTCCCCAGTTATTTCTCTGTATTCGACTATGGCCTCAGTAGTGAGGCCAATTACTCGCAAATGAACGGGCAGATACCGACGGGTACACGTCGCGAGTCTCCAGAAAACTTGAATACAATGCACAACACTTGGCAAGAGTTTGTGGCACAAAGCGGTCTCGGGATGGGGTCGTAGTGCTCATGGGTGTCAGGCGAAGGAGGAACTTTCTCGTCCTGCCTATCGTGATGCTAGGACGACTCCACGGGTTGATACTACTCGCTTCCTGCTTCTCTGATGGACTATAAATATGGTAAGATGTACATATAACTAGGCGTCGCGTCCTACTATTTTGCCACGACATAGTTCTCCTTCTTGTCCTGATACCATTTTTACTTTGATATTCTTCTCATCAGTTTTCTTGTATGATATTGCATCATTTCTTGATATCTCCTTACTTATGATCTCTGAATCAAAGCATGGATTGCTTGGTGTTGTTATGTGGTCGGGACATTATTTAGTCTTATTTGGCAGACGAGGGAACAACTCCTTCCGAGGCTAAGTCACCAAGTTGTACACCGCCACAACTGGGGAAATAACTCTTCATACTTCGATCTCTCACTTCTCTGTTCGAGTCTCATGGTAATTTGTGGGTCCTCCTCGAAAACAGGTTTTGGTCGCCGACCTGTGAGTCAGTCCTCAATAAACGTGGTTCCAACTAACGTGGGTGGCAGATACAAAGAAAGGTTGTAGTATGCGGTGATGGCGCTTCCGGTATGACCTTTTTTTACTTCACTCATTGAAACTAAACACTATGCCTGTTCTGATAGGCAAAACGTCATTATTAAATGTCTTCACGAGAGGCTTCTTCACCCAAGTCTAGTGAGTACTTCACCCTATGTTTTATTTAGTGACTGACCGGCATCCGTAGTGAGCCGACCGTCTTCGAGAACTACGTGCATGATATATATGTGGAGGATCAGGCAGTGGAGCTTAGCTTATGGGACACCGCCGGTGAGCAAATGCATAGATCATACCTCTGTCTGTTCTCTGTAACATCTAACATTCGAAGGGCTCATTAGGACAGGAGGAGTTTGATCGGCTACGATCGTTAAGCTATGCAGAAACACATGTTGTCATGATCTGTTTCTCTGTCAGTCACAAAAGTCTATCATTCCTTGGGTCATCGAGGCTTATGTTGTCTTCACAGGTTGACAACCCAACATCACTGGAGAACGTCGAGTCAAAGGTACATGCGTTCCTACTCTCCATGGTTCGTCTAACTGAATTTCTTTGGGCAGTGGATCGATGAAATAGTAGAATACTGTCCAGGCGTAAAGGTGTGCAATGATTTTTCCATCTTTTCCGTTGTTAGCTAATTCTCGAAATAGCTTGTCCTGGTCGGTCAGTCGTGCCTTAACAACCTTACTTTACAACATGATCTGACACACGATAGCTCTTAAATGCGACCTTCGGGACGACCGAACTGTTCGTGATCGACTTGCTCGATATGGAGCTCATACAGTGCAGTATGAGGAGGGTCTTGCAGTTGCCCGTCGAATACGAGCATCACGGTATCTTGGTGCCTATCATTCCTTTTGACCTATTTGTTCGCGTGAGCTGACTCGATCATCACAGAATGTAGTTCGAAGCACAATAGAGGTGTTTCAGAGGTCTTCTACGAGGCTGCACGCGTGTCCTTGAGCACGCGGGCAAAGGGGTCCGGGTCTGGGTGCGTTATAATGTGATGACAATATCACGTCAGATACATATGTTCATAGTTTATCTCGGACTTGTCAGAGCTGTGCTCGCATTCATGCTGTATTTTTACATTACTATTCCACTAATAACACGACACTCATTATTTACCAGAAAATGCAAGGGATATACGAATCAATACCCGATGTGTAGTGCAACAGCAAAGCAACATGGGCGATATAGATGATGGATGAGTGAACAATACCACAACAACAAATGGCGTGATCATAAAAAGGTGGTGGCACAAAGATTACAACAAAGAAATCGTGAGTTGGCGCTCGAAACATTGCGTCGTCAGCAAATGACGGCGTTTTGAAGTCAGTACTGTTCATATATTGAGGGGTGGGACTGAAGTAGAGGAACTGAAAAAGTTGGTGCGCTGCACGGACCCAGTGCTTCGCGACTTCATGTTAGGATGGTGGTTGTGATGATGATACTGATGGTGGTGATGGTGGACGGGCCCGTGAGTTTTGCGTTTCAACATCTTCATCTCGCGGCGAGACTCTTTGCGAGTTTTGTGAGGAGGTTGTTGATTATGGGGAGGTTGATTATGTGGCACGTGGGTAGGGGTGCGATCGCCGTCACGGACGGGAAGAAGTACAGGAGATATGACGACCGATCGGTTTTTGCCGGGAATCGCCTTTGGAGGCGGTCCCTTATCGTGCCAGAGCATGGTACTGAGAGGACTACTTTTCATGACATTACTGTAGGACAGTACGTCAGACGTGGCGGTCTTTGGAGGATCGGATGCCCAACCAGGGGACGAGGGGATGTCATTGGAAGATGCCGCCGACTCGCGAGTAAAACGAAAAGTACCGACAGGAACTCGGTCCCAGCGACTTAGGCTCTGCAAATGACGATGGAGTTCGCCTTCGCTCGCTGTACCGTTCCCTAATGACATCTCCGGTTCAGAGTCGAGATAGGACGAGTCTAGCACATCATCCAGTTCAATAGGCTCTGCGAGTGAGGGCTCGGGGGTAGTTTGTGACGAGGGTTCATCGGACGATGAAGGAGGGGGTAAGATAGAAGATGGGGTGAAGATGGTGAGTCGGGATGCACGACCGCGAACGTCCATCATCTGAAATGCCAAGTTAATAGGACAACGAATTGTGTCGTCTAAAATACATACGCTACTGAAGCTTCCACCGCTGCCAGAATCAATGCGCCTGTGTCTGTGAGCGAGGCGAGGGAAGGGAGATGGAACATCTTTGTTCGACCCAGTGAGAATGGCCGTCTTCTGCGTGACATCACGGGCTTGCTCAAAGTGTCCCATAATGGGAACACCACCTCGAGATATTCTCCGAATGGGACTGGGTGCGCTTCCTTCGCCGCTGTCCGTTTGAGAGTGGTCCGAGTCATCGCAGAAGACCTTTCTGGCGAGAATGTCGGCGGGTCGAGGGGACTCACGGTAGTGCGACATGGTTGATCGGCGATTGTGAGGTGCAGGCGAGACTGTGGGGCTGACGGTAAATGATGGATTGATGGAAGACACACTCGTAGGCCAACGGAAGAGCCTCATGGCGCGCGACGTTGGTAAGCCGCTGGCGTCAACGAGTTCCTCTTCCGTAGTCTCACCATCACTGGTACCAATCACGGAGTCGACCTCCTCATCGTCATCATCGCCACCGCAAATTCTCATTTCTGACCCCATCTCCACATCGCTGTCCTGGCTGATGGATGCAGTATCCGAAGCCAACAGTTGGGCAGCGGTGGCTTCAAAGGCAAGATCCAAAACGCCTTGACCATCGTCACAACCATTGGTGAAGACAATCTGGCCATCCCATCCTTCCGTCATCTCAAGGTCCGTACTGCGCTGCAGGCTGCTAATGCTACTTGCCATAACACCGGCCTGAGCGTCTTGAAGATCAGCAGGCTCATCTCCTGACGAGCTGTCATCGGAGGTTGTATCAGAAAGATTGTCGAAGAAGATGTCAGCATCGAAGCTCGACTCCTCATCGTCCGACCAACCAGTCGCGAGGCCGGTGTAAATGACGCTAGGGGCCTGACCATCCGTCTCATCATCTGCCTCCTCATCACAAAGTTCTTCGTCCTCATCCTCGTCCTCATCCTCCGTAAGATCATCACTCTCACCATCCATGTCGACATCGCTGAGACCAACACTTTTTTTGCGCGGGCGAATGACCCAATTATTATTATTATTATGCGCATCCTTGCGCCGATGAGACTCGTCGCCTAAAAGCTCGCGACGAACGCGTGCTTTTTCATGACGTCTCTGCTCTGCAAGAATATAGCTCTCCTCCTCTGCCTCCAAAGAGGAATCAGAGCCAAAACTTGATGATTCACTGCCCGAGTCAGAGGAATCGGATGCTGACGACGGCGACAAATCTGAAGCAGCAACGAAAGTCGGAAATTGTGCAGACTCAATATCGTCGTCGTCTAGATCATCATTACTGTGATCGCCATGATTAGAAGTGGACCCGCCACTGAATAGGGCCTGCTTCTTCTTCTTGTTATTCGAACCCGAGACCTTCTTTTGGATTGTGCCTTGGGCCTTAGCGTTTTGGGGAGGCCTCGAGGACTTAAAATTTGTCCTCGGCTGTTTAGCACTCCTGATATTGGAGCGCGGGCCTTTTACTGCACCTGGTTTGTGCGCACGAAGAGATTGCGATGGGAGATGTGATTGTGATTGTGGCAACGTGTTGGCCTCGTTCCCGCGAATTTGCCGGTCTGCTGCCGCAGTCCTGGACGGGTTTCGCGCATCGACGGCAGCCATCGATGGGCGTCCTTTGCGCTTGTGACCCGAGGAATCTTGGGACGTATACTGACCATGGCCAACGGTGCTTGACGAAGCGAGACACTGAGCCTGTCCGAGGGTAGACACGGCCCCCGATCCTGTGATGTTGGATGACACGGTAGACACTCCATCTACGCGAGATTTTTTGCTTTGCGATGTCAGCAAGCGTGCTCTGTTCTGCATACTCGCTGGGACGGTGAACTTGATTTTTAGCGACGGCATTACGGAAACGTGAGCGGTGGAGGATGGAGCGACAACAGGACGCGCAAGTCCATTGATTGCGATCGGTGCAGGCGGAGGACGCGGTTTGTTGTCGCAGGTGCAATCTCCATCGCACACTGGACATATGTCGCTGTCGTCCTCGTCGTCTGGTGTGAGGGAATTTACGGCGGCGCCTGCGGAATGGATGAGGAAAGGAGACATCGCTGGGGGCGATTGTTTTTGATAATCTGAGATGATATGTGAGTAAATGTACGTATAAATGAGGGACAAGGAGAGGACAATAGGAGATAAAATGATGATCTACTTGGACTGCCCTCGACATATTCACAGAAGCAGATGTAAAATAATGCAAATACGGGATATCCCTGAGAAGACACGCGCATAAAGCAAGTAGAAATCAGACCAACCATGGTCGGGCTATCGTATTACATGTAAAGAGATCAGTACGAAGTATCAACAAGCGATAGCTTTGTCGCGTGACAGGTTATTGGCTCAAAAGAACAAAGTCCAGATCCGAAATGAGAAGTACTCACTGGAGACGCGATTTCTGTGCATCTTTTGACTGCAAATAACATGGATAAGATATAGACTCCAGATTGGCTGTTCTCTGCAGCGTGTTAATACTCAATACTGGCAGCGGCGATGGGCCACTGTACGACTGTCGTTTGTGACGGTGGTGAAGAGAAGAAATATTTTGTTCGATAATTTTGACCCATCAACTTCCCGCGTCCGTAACGATTACATAACAAAACTCATATTGAAAATGACAACCGTGCCGGGCCTTGCCCAGCTGATCATCTTCATTCATGCAGCGTGAGTTCATGGCTGTGAATTACAACGACAAGAGACTGAAAATTTCATTGTAACAGGCATCTCTCTCGCGGAACAGATCGCTCAACTTGAGGACGTTGCACCTGTAGGCAAGCGCTACGGCACGGCCGTTCATAACTCACTCTGACTTTGCCGTTTTTGTAGATTTCGATCCAGACAACGAGGTCACAGCCCATGATCAGGAAAATAATGATCTTGCGGATGACACCAGCGGTGCACGCGACCACTACATTGACGTCGGGTAAGTTTCGCCTTCATTCTTGCTCCGGTCCTATCTTCAAATCCTCACTAGGTCCTCTGCGTTACGCAAACTGCAAGACTGCATAGCTGACCCAAAATATGATGGCATAAAGACATCCCGAAAGCAATTGATAGAATATGATGGCAGCGACTATGGCAGCGAGGGGGACGACGACGAGACTGGCAGTGAACTGGAGCGCGACGAAGACAAAGAAGAAATAGACAATGAAGTCCTATCTTCCCAAAGCGAACCGGAGAACGAACCAGATGCTCCAACGTTAATTTCTACAACATTTGCAGCCAAAAGCACGGTGTCATCTGAGGATCCAAAGCACATCGAGAATCTTTCTTCGAGATTGCGCAAAACGCGTGATGAGGACCGCAAAAAAGGGAAGGCCGTTTCGAAGCAGATTGTGCGGTTAATTGTGCCTTTTTATCTTGGCTTTACTGACTATGTTCGAAGGCGTTATGGGACTCGCTACTTGACGCACGTATTCGTCTCCAGAGGGCCGTTTCTGCAGGAAATCGGCTCCCATCGGTTAGCATGCCGATTAATTTCTCAGTACTTCCCCCTCACCTCCACGTAGCTTGCAGATTACGACGATGTCCACCCATCATTAGTAAAAATGCTGGCAGAGGCACAGCTTCTGTCCGATGAATTGTTTCACCTGCAGGAGGTACGTTTAATGAATCGCCACTACCCTGCTCCCCCTTATCAACCTCTATTCGCTTTTCACAGGACTTACTATCTACCAATGAGGCAATCGCTCCTCCTCCTCGGAAACGGCGTAAAACTGATGATGTAAGATCTATAAAAGATTTTACTTCAGAATTTCGGGAAGCCACACAGGCAGCAGCCTCTGTGGAGCATATGTATTTCCGTTTGCCTTGTCGACCGCTCCATGCTGGCTAATTAAACACGGCAGTTTCCATCCTCATCTCATCCAAACCTTGAACAAGTGGTCGAGCAAAATTCAGGCTGTTGCCCCCTCAGTGCTGCTGCCTTCAAATCGTAATGCATTCTCAAAGTCATCGCAAGGATTGAAGTCCGCTTCTCAACTTATTGATGAAACGCTTGCGGATCATGGTAAGGTTCTTCAACGGACAAGAATCTATAGGGGTAAAGCATCGCGAATAGGGGCTGATAAAGGTGTTGGAGATGACGAGCAGAAGGTGCAAGGCGATCTGGAGGTGTTTGACGATACGGATTTTTATCATCAACTACTACGAGACGTCATTGATACCCGCGGCAACGGAGGCAACGAAGATTGGATGGAAGTTCAAAAGCAGAAAAAAGCCAAGAAACACGTCGATACCAAGGCCAGCAAAGGTCGCAAGTTACGGTGGGTAAATCCATTAGTTTGCTACTCCAAGAATCTCATCTCGCATAGATACGAGGTGCACGAAAAGATTCAAAACTTCATGGTTCCAGTTACCACGCAAGGCAGCTGGCACGAGGAACAGATTGACGAGTTGTTTGCTTCTTTGCTCGGAAAAGGATTCGAGAATTCTTTACAAGGCGCAGACGATGGAATGGATGAAGATACCTCGATACGAGAACAAATTGATGCTGCCTTGAAGAGCGGCTTCAGAGTCTTTGGGTAGTACACTAGTTATACGTATGGGTTGCGTACAAGGCACATCCAAATATAGACGCTCGATGACAGTGACGTTCTCAGTGGACAATCACAGCCCAAAACGCAGTTGTCGACCGTTCATTGAACAGCCTTTTTAAACATTGTGCTCCTTGCAACATCTTCTTGCACAGGTAGTCTACCTCAGAGACTTTCTTGGGGTCAGCCTGTGTTCTAGTTCGAATTGGACTTGCAGAACCGAATCTCACCAACTTGAAGCTCCTCAACTGACCCAACGATACACATAGTTGGAGTTTTAACATGGACAATTTCGAAGAGGAAAATCCGTTCGAGACCGATGTTGATCGTGTATCTTCCGAAACATCGTCCACATCGAAGGTGAACATATCTGCGCCTTCTTCTCCCCGTCATCCCGCTCGGGTTCTCTCACCGACAAGCCCAACACTGAGTCGTCCATTTCCTTCCTCTGGAACCAACAGGCATCCACAGACAACATACAAGAGCGACTTTTGTTGTGGACGAGATCAATGGTTGCACTCTGGAGAGGACCTTGAGATTCTTGTGCGTGGCTCTTCCAGTCATACATGTCTAGATGAACTCGCTAATAAGGAGCTCACACGATAAGATAACGGATGCGCAGAAGACGTCTTTGAATTCGAACACGCCCTACATTACCTACATTATTCGTGCAGGCGTATGTGCAACCTACTTCTCAATTGAATGTACCCCTCCTGACCTTACGGAATAGAATGCAGAAGCAAGACATCGGTACTCGGAATTCGAGTCCCTGAGGTCAAGCCTCGTGAAGTTGTATCCGACCATTATTATTCCACCAATTCCATCGAAGCAAACTATTGGTGACTATGCCACGAAGCAGGCAAAGGCCAAGGAGGATACTGCGATGATTGCACGCCGGAAGCGAATGTTGCAGACATTCCTGAACCGCATCGCTCGGCACCCTATCTTGTCGAACGAGCATGTATTTCACCGTTTTCTCGACGGCGAGGTATCTTGGGTCCGTGAAGTTTATTTTAACCTACTGGCATCTAATTGACTGTGGCTGAATAGACGGAAGTGCTACATTCACCTCCATTGTCTCTCCTTCCGAAGAACACCCTCAAAGCACCTTCACACAACCCGACAGATCAGAGCGCAGCTTCTGCTTACGCTGCCCTTCCAAATCCATCAGCAACACACCCATTGAGAAACCCTGATCAGCGGTCTGTAGACTCTGAGATATTCACCAACAAATTCGCAAACCATCTCAGTGGACCGATGGAGAAGGTTACTCGGAGGACCTTGAAGCGATGGTCAGGTGCGATCGATGTCATAAATCGGACAACTGAACTATTAATGACTTTTGTGTAATGTTAGAGAATGCTCAGGATTACTCAGAACTCGGCGCTGCTCTCAACGGATACAGCTTGAACGAAAGTGGCGCACTGGCCGCTGCCATGGAGAAGACGGGACAAGCTGTTGACACAACGTACATGTCAACAACTAGACTTGTGCGTCTGCCCTTTTCTGTTCAAAGCCACCCATCTCACTCCTTGATAGCTCCAGGAACTCGAACAGAACTTTTCCGAGCCTCTCCATGAGTACGCGCAATTTGCAGTGATTATCAAGAAGCTGCTATCCTATCGTCACCAAAAGCACGTTCAATATGAGATGACCCAGGATGCGTTGGAACACAAGCGTGAGATGTTAGAAGAATACGAAAAGAGCGAACGAGAGGCAAAGAGACTGGACGAGGCATTGTCCAAAGGTCGTGTTAATGGCCTGCGGTCACCAGGCAGCCCTGCCGAGGGCGAAGAAGGTCAAAGTCAACCCCAAAACCAGCCTCAAGACGAGGCTGAGGAGCCAGGTTCAGCATACCTGCCTCCGCACCCAGGACCCAATCCATACAAACGGCGAGCACCTGGTATGGGCTTTTTGAATGCTTTGAGTTACACGTTCCACGGAATGATGGACGTTGATCCCGAAACGGCACGTCGTAGTGGCATCAGCAAGACGCGGGAGACCATCTCACAGGTAAATCTTTTCCTTGTTGCTCATCATTGAACTGACTACATTTCACCATAGCTAGAAGATGCGCTGCACCTCTCAGCGCAGGATCTCAAGTACTCAAGTTCGACTATTCAGGCCGATCTAGACCGCTTCCAACGTCAGAAAGTCGCCGATTTAAGGGAGATGACTATCAGCATGGCAAGAATCCACAGGGACTGGTGCAAGAAGGTAGGTTCCATTTTGACTATTCCAGAATTTAGATTTAATGATTGCAGAACCTCGAGGCTTGGCAAGCGGCGAAGAAAGAAATTGACAAAATCCCAGACCATCCGAATAAGAGACCTCCTTCTCCAGAAGTACGTCCTGTACCTGGCCCATCGGGTTTACGGAGGGACTCGACTGCCACAGTCAATGGGCGGTGATAATGAGATATACACAATATTATTTTCAGGTGTTCTAAGATAGTCTTTTCTCTGGAACACCTTGGGACGTTTCCCTCGCGCTTAGACCGAGAATTTTTTTCGGTCGTATTTCAATTTTTTGCGTCTACATGCACCCTCGAATATACTTTCTCGAATCATATTAAACACTATGGAATCTATTTCACCCCTGAATTTTCATGCAGTAGCTCCGCGAAAGAATTTTCATTCAGTCGCTGGAATGAGCGCTCACCACCTTCATGCTTCATGGCACATTTCATAAACGCTGCTGGCTCAGGGTTGGCAGTGAATTATGTAAAGTCAGCAACAATCACTCAAGTTGAAGCATTCAAGGCAACGACAAGATCTTGATATTATTAAAGCAAATATACTGCAGTCCAACGATAAGAAAAATCATGCAGTAAGAGAATGTGGAAAGCGAACATAATGTTTGGGCATGCTAGTTAACGAAAGTAGGAATGCAAGGAGAGTAACTGACGCCGTCAGGTAATAATAATTAACAATTAGAAAGGGAATCGATATGAAATAGGTATACGTAGTCGAAGGTAGAAAGTCACGGGAAGCCCGTGAAGGCAATATTGCATACATATATCTAAAGTGTCTCGTTGAACGGTCGTCAAAAATTGTGTTGTACATTGACATAGTATTCATTCAAGCTGTTAATGCAATGACGGGTGGTGTATTTGGTGCTGACTGCGAAGCCGAAGACGAATTAGAAGCTCCAATACAATCCTCGGTTGGTTTACGGCGGATGCGTTTATGCTGTCCTCGACGAGACTCCGTGGGATACTCGCATTTCATCCGACGTCGCGCACATTGGCTGAAGAAGTAGTCAGAAAGAGGAAATTTGAGCCTATCATGACAGCGCTTACTTGCAGGTCTGGTCTGGGCTATGGGCAGGGGGTCTGCCACAGGCTATTTTTCTTTCTCTGCAGAATAGGCAAGCAAGGGCTTGCTTCTTCTGCTCACCAGTCTTCCTTGAGGCACTGACTTTCATAACGGGCTCCACAGGCGCTGACCACGTTGCAGGGACGCTTGAAATGGTCTGAGAATGGCGGGTGATCTCCTCGGACCGATGGGGCCTCTTGTTAGCTTGATGGGCCGCCGGCCGCCCTTCTTCACGTAATAGTAGTAGATCTGGTGAATGCAAAGGGCGAGCGGGAGACCGCAGGAGGCTTTGTGACTCGCCACTGTGCGATGAACCCTGAGGATGGCGACGTTCACGCCCAACTCTATTTTGAGACGGAACAATCATGTGAGGCTGAAGAAGGTATCTTGAATCTTGGACGGATGCACGAGCGTCAAGTTGCTAAAATTTCGATCGTCAGATCTTCAATTGTGGGTGGCAAGTAACAAGCGCTGGTACCTGATCAACAAACACCTCCTCATTCATGGCTTCCGATGAACGTTTTCTGGCAGGGGTAAGATTGCTATTTTGCATAGGGCTCTGGTGAGGGGTTGTAGAGCCACTCAAGGCAGCGGACGTGTTGCGAGTTCGTGAAGTAGATCCTCCAAACAACGACGACGCGCTTGCGAGAAAATCGTCGCTGAGACGCGCTATCGTTGCTCGGTACTCTGAGGACTGAGCAGCTGCGACATGAGTAGAGCTATTTCTGACGTCTTGTGCCCAGCTCGGGGGATACGACGGTCTTCTGTCAGAAGAATATGTCGGGATGCTAGGATATGTTGCTGTATCGTGGAAATAAGTCGATGTCTGGATTAATTCCGGCTGAGTTGATTGTTCGATAACAAGTTATAGTTTCACTGTACTCACTGGACATGACGAATCTGACGATACAGAATGGATAGAGGAAGACGGGAAGTTGTCAATAGCTTGGGGGTTATATTCATGAACAGGTGTCTGAATTAATTGTTGCTCGCCCTGCAAGTCTGTCATCGCAAGCATCATGTTGTCGGGAATGTAATACGAATAAGGCTGATAGGGAGTATAATCGTAATGCGTAGGAATCGGGAGGCTAGTATCATAGTACTGGTCTCCATCGTGATAGCAGTGCTCCATCGCAGAATAACGGTCGAAAGTGTCGTGGACGTGCGGGGACATAAGAGTCACGGTTGGACGGAGAAGGAAAGTGCAAACGGAAGCAAATTTCTGACAATTGGTGCCGCGGAAGAACTTTAGGCTAAATCAGTACCTGAGTGGAGCCCGAACGGGGGGAGAGCTTTATGGTGAGGAGTCTATCCGGAATTACTTGTAACTTGGTAGATATATATCGATCCACTGGTCCACGATATCTGCGTGTAATTGCAGGCCACCCTAGGGTATTCTATACAGTAAATCCATAAGGCAAGCAGCACCGCGCTTATATCAGGTAAGGAATGCGCAGAATGTAATCAATACCAATTGCATAACGAATCGACGGTGAAAATGAATAATTCACTTCTACCATCAGGCCATATCGGCATGGTAAAATTATGTTTAGGGGCCCTGTTTCTACTTGCCAAGCCGGTTGTCTCCTTCTCGCGGAGGCTCCGCTGGGGCATACTTGATTGGCTGCCACAGAAGAATGAAGAGTGACCAAAAGCATCCGTTGTGATGACCTCGCGCTAACAGTTGGGTTTGCAGCCAGGCACGGGCTATGAGGGAGAAAATAATGATACACGCCTGAGGGTGCTGATACTCATTCAACGTCTGCGTTGAAGCACAACATGATGCGAAAGGTGTCTCCGCGCGCAAGCGAGGGATTTCCATTCGAGGAGTGCGACTCCTCGCTGGAGACCGTTATGTCGGGTTGAACCGTTGTACAAGGGGACGACCCCACTTCATCTACAAATCCACACAACGAGGAAAAGCGATGCATTACCCCTAGACCTTGAGAAGACCATGATGCGCGACCTCACGGGTTCCATCAAGTCTCTGCGGATCAAGTGATGCAGGAAGGAGCTGGGCACACAGCATTATCACTGAGGCAGCTCACCGCAAGGGCGAGTAATGCATTATTAGGGTGATTGCCGGCAGGCATGCGGCTCCACAAGATTTCGAGGAATTCGGCTTGCATCATGAATTTTGAGGTCCCTAAAGCTGACAACAGCCGGGGCTTTACGATCAGGCCAAATAGTATTTAGTGGTTGTTGTCTTTGTCCATCCGTGAAGAATGGAAGCTGAAAAATTGCCGCGTTGACCGGAATTTCTTTAATCCCTTACAAAAGGGGCACAAAGGCTAGCTCATCAGCTTGCTTTCCCCCTCGCGTGATACATATGCAAATTTGACCGAGGTCCCTCGCACAGGTTGTGCATCACGACGACGTGATTGCTATGGTACCTATTAATGAGCGTTAAAAAAAAGTTTCAAGTATATCCAGATACATACTTAGGCTTTGTTTAAACAATTAATACATCCGCGTCGTGATGTAGCTACCAAAGTCAGAGGTATGCAGTGACTCATCCTGTGTGTATGTGTGATATTCATTCTGGACGTAGGGGACTTCGAAGTGAGAAATTAAAGAAGATCAAAGAAGCATACTTAGTAACAATGGCGGTCTGCTTTGCTTGTAAACAGGCGGGCAACGCCAGACAAACGGCAGGATGCTGGAAACTACGCCATGTACACAAGTAAACCAGCACGTAGACCTTGTGAGATGAAACAGAATTACAGTGAAATCTGGATGAGATTTACGCCGTTCTGTTGGAACGGGGACAGCTGCGCCATAGATTGATCTGAGCCGATTACTGTGCGCCATTGCGGTGATGAAGAGAGAATGTTCCTTCGCATCGGGGGGACATGTCACGAAATCGAGTTCCTGTTTCTATCAGATTGAACGAGACTCCTGGCCTAGGCACTGAAGCATTCCTGCCAGTGATGGAAGGTGGAAGATTGAGGTCCAGGAGAAACATTATCTCCTTCGCTCCAGAGAATGTTCGCAGAATTAATGTTTCGGATCTGCCTGCACGCAGCGCTTCAGCAGTAAGTTCAATGAACTCGGCCGGATAAGCTTAAGACTGACTTCTATGCGACTTCTATGACTCAATAAGTCTAACCTGATAAAAGCTCTAGGTGGCTGTGCAGCTTGCTTCTTTGTAACCCCCACACTCGGTTAAGCAGTGAATTCAGGTTCGAAACCAAGTCGAGCAACTAATTAGCAGCGTCATGGCGTCATGGATACCCACTGTTGCTGCAGTCGGAATGGCCATTGGACCCCCATTAGTTTATGTGGACCAAGCTGTGTCTATCGTTCGTAAAAAGTGCGGTTTTATATGTTCCTTCTAATGCACAATTTGCTTAACTCTTTACCCAGGGACTCAACAGGATTCTCTCGTGATGTCTGCGCCATTTTGTGAGCTCTCTGACATCACTCTGCTGCACCCTGCAACGCTGACACGATTCCGTACCCTGCAACCCCTCTCTTATTTCACCGAAGACTAATCGCAAACATAACCCGATGTTTTTTCTGGTTGGGCGATCACTTTGAGCTTGCCCTGCTCATGCAGTCCATTTTAATGATAATAGCGCAGGTATGTTGTATGTTGTGGCCTCGCTACATGTGACGAACTGACTATCACATCAGTTGGCCTTGCTCTACATTTGCGTTCGATACCGCCCACGCGTGAGCCCTGAAAACTTCGGGGCGTCGTCCCGTCCCCTTTCATTTTGGCAGTGGCATACATATGCTCAATATATCGAGTTTCTTGCTGGGTACATGTGAGCGTTAGCAGTAATTTCTACTCTTTCTACTTCATCGAGCCGTCTAGTTTATGTTCCGCGATATTGTTCTTGATCTTTAGTCGATCTGAGCTATACGTGATGATACTAGGGTTTGTTGCCTTGGGACTGGAAAGCACGCTGCCTATTCCGCAGTTGATCAGGTAATCGACACCAGACGTCCACACGTTTGACTGACATTCCCTCGTGCAGTAATTACAAACAGCGATCACTGTATGGCTTCCGTGCTTCAACTCTCCTTGGGTGGGTGGGGGGTGACTCGTTCAAGTAAGTTCTCTCGATACATTGCCTTGCTCCAGCGCCTTGACATCGGGTCAGGACTGTGTATTTTTTCCTTCAGGGCTCGCCCCTGCAGTTCAAGGTATGTGCAGTGTTCCAATTGTCAGTAGACTGTGGTAAGCATATCTCCACTACACGAGTTGCAACACGTCACTAAGCGCTTTCCAAAGCCATCATCCTACAACGTCTTTGCTATGGTAATGCGGCTCCACCGGCAACACTTGAAGAGAGGGATGATGTTGAGCAGGAAGCTTTGGCACTGTCAGAAGAATAGAGTAGAGTGTTGGTGGAATATATGATTTTATGTATTTACATGCCTTCCTATTTGTCGGTTTTCCCGCAGTTTGGTCGTTTGCAAACGAGAGACAAATAAAGGTAAACTTTATTACCTTACCTTCGCTAACCCAACACCCACGTCTCTCTCAACTGCGCCGCGTCCGGCTTTGACTTCTGCGCTATGACCGATATTTCGAAGCCCATCACATTCTGCGAGCATCTTCAGCTCTCAAGCTTAGCCATACAGCCAAGTTCAATTGGCTTTCAGGTACGCGCAAACCATTTGACATCGTCGTTAGCAGAAGGAGACTCAATTATCCATGTGCGCTGGGCTGTATTATAATGTTGCAGGTGAGTGTCGAGTGCGCAGCTGCACTCTAAACGAGATGACTGACCGCGTGGGCTCGCGTTTCATAGACCCTGACCCTGGAGTCCGACCACTTCATTTGCGTACGAGAGAAGATTAATGAACAAAATCAAGTCGTTATCATCGACCTTGCGGATGCCAATAATGTCCTACGAAGACCGATAAGTGCAGACTCTGCCATAATGCACCCTCACAACAAAATTCTCGCCTTGAAGGGTACGGTTATGTGTGCATTGCAATGGAGGGAATCGCTTAAAGCTCCCACTCTAGCTGCACGAACGCTTCAAATTTTCAACATTGAAACTAAGCAAAAAGTCAAGTCACATGTCAACGCAGAAGATGTTGTGTTCTGGAAGTGGGTCTCAGATACCACCATCGGTATGGTCACCGACACGGCTGTGTACCACTGGAGCATCTCGGACCAGACTTCCCCGCCTCAGAAAGTATTCGATCGGCATGCGACATTGACTGGTGCTCAAATTATCAACTATCGTGTAACTACGGACGAGAAATGGCTGGTTCTCATCGGTATTACTGGCAACACGACGAATCCCTCGGCTTTCAAGGTCAAGGGTGCAATGCAGCTGTATAGTCGTGAACGGGGCGTCAGTCAACCTATCGAAGGGCATGCGGCTACTTTTGCGGAGCTGAAACTTGATGGGCACCAACACGTCACCAAATTGTTTGCGTTCGCAGTCAGGACGGCGACAGGCGCCAAGGTTTGTTTTCTTGCGACTGCGAAGCGTGCAGAATACTCAACATTTTACTAGCTTCATGTCGTCGAAATTGACCACACAGCTCCTGATCCTCCCTTTGTGAAGAAGGCGGTAGATGTCTACTTCCCTCCAGAGGCTACCAACGATTTTCCCGTGGCAATGCAAGTGTCGAAGAAACATGGCATCATTTTCCTGGTTACGAAATACGGTTTCATTCACCTGTATGACCTGGATAGCGGTGCATGTGTGTACATGAACCGCATCTCTGGTGATACCATTTTCGTCACTGCTGAGCATGAAGCGTCGAATGGTATCATTGGTGTCAACAAGAAGGGTCAAGTTCTTTCGGTCAGCGTTGACGAGCAGACCATCATTCCGTACATATTAACCACCCTCAATAACACGGAGCTTGCTTTCAAGCTTGCCAGTCGTGCAAATCTCCCTGGCGCGGATGACCTATACATTAAGCAGTACCAGCAATTGTTCTCTAGTGGACAGTACAGCGAGGCCGCAAAAGTTGCTGCGAACTCTCCTAGGGTAGGTCTTAAATTGTCGATCATTCTCTTCTTAATATACGTTGTCATGCAGGGTATCCTCCGGACTGCGCAAGTCATCGAGTCCTTCAAACAAGCTCCAGCGCCTCCTGGTGGCCTGTCACCAATTTTGCAGTACTTCGGTATTCTATTAGAGAAGGGCGAGCTCAACCACTTCGAGTCCCTCGAACTCGCGCGCCCGGTGTTGCAACAGGGAAGGAAACAACTGCTTGAAAAGTGGCTCAAGGAGAACAAGGTGAGGTTATTCTTCCTTGGGTTTTGCTCTTGCTCAAGTTTCCTTTGAAGCTCACATGCAGCGAAGAATTGGGGGACATTGTGCGGTTACATGACATGACACTGGCGCTGAGCGTCTACCTACGAGCGAACGTTCCCAATAAGGTCATCGCTTGCTTCGCGGAAACTGGACAAACTGAGAAGATCGTCCTATACTCGAAGAAAGTTGGTTACACCCCGGATTATATTTCCCTTCTACAGCATATCATGAGGACAAATTCAGAGAAGGGGGCCGAGTTCGCAAGTCAGTTAGTCAATGACGAGAACGGGCCGCTCGTGGACATGGAAAGGGTAAGGCTACTTCCTATCTATGTGATCGTCGGCTCCTTATTTGTCATTCTCCTAGGTGGTCGACATCTTCATGTCACAAAATATGATTCAGCCCGCAACCTCGTTCCTTCTCGATGCATTGAAGGATAACAAACCTGAGCAAGGCCATCTGCAAACTCGCTTGCTCGAGATGAATCTCGTTCATGCTCCTCAAGTTGCAGATGCCATCCTCGGCAATGAGATGTTCACCCATTATGATAGACCCCGAATTGCCAATCTTTGCGAGAAGGCAGGCTTACTCCAACGAGTGAGTAAAGTTTGACCGAACGCTGATCATGTCTCATTTATCTGTGGGAAGGCATTGGAACACTATGAAGACCTAGCGGACATCAAGCGCGCTATTGTTCATACCAGCGGTCTACAGCCGGAGGTGAGCTCTCGATTTATTACTTTCAACAGGAGGTGGGGCTGACATTTCCGAAGTGGCTAGTGAACTACTTCAGTCGTCTAACAACAGAGCAGTCCATGGCATGCATGCAGGAGATGCTGCGCGTTAACATCCGGCAGAACTTGCAGGTTGTAATCCAGATCGCTACCAAGTACTCTGACATCTTGGGTCCTGTGAAGCTCATCGAGATGTTTGAATCCTTCAAGACATTTGAAGGTGATTCCCGTCGCATGTGACAAGGGTGAATGGTCAACAGGTGCTGATTATAATACAGGCCTCTACTACTATCTTGGTTCCATCGTTAATCTCAGTGAGGATCCCGAAGTGCACTTCAAGTACATCCAGGCCGCTACTCGCACGGGTCAAATTCGTGAGGTCGAGCGAATCTGCAGAGAGAGTAACTTCTACAACCCTGAGAAGGTCAAGAACTTCCTGAAGGAGGCGAAGCTCCCGGATCAACTTCCTCTTATCATTGTCTGTGACCGCTTCGACTTTGTGCATGACCTGGTTCTGTACCTGTACCAGAACGGACTCACGAAGTTCATTGAGGTGTATGTGCAGCGTGTTAACTCGGTCCGAACGCCTCAAGTTATTGGGGGTTTGCTCGATGTGGATTGCGACGAGACAACCATCAAGGGTTTACTTGCCTCTGTCACTGGGAATTTCCCCATTGATGAGCTTGTGAATGAAGTTGAGCAACGCAACCGTTTGAAACTCATTCTGCCTTGGTTGGAGGCTCGCGTACAGTCTGGCAGCCAGGATCCGGCAGTCTTCAATGCCTTGGCCAAGATTTTCATCGACAGCAACAACAACCCGGAAACGTTCTTGAAGGAAAACAACGTGAGTCATGCCACCTGGCGAATGAGTTTAACTGACGTGCTCAATTACTTGTTCCAAAGTTATATGAGCCACTGGTTGTCGGAAAGTTCTGCGAGGCCAGGGATCCCTACCTTGCCTACATCGCTTACGCAAAGGGCTTCTGTGATGATGAGCTTATTGGTATTACCAACGACAACTCGATGTTCAAGCAGCAAGCTCGGTACCTCGTAAAACGTCGCCAGCCTGAGCTTTGGGCACAGGTTCTTGTCCATGACAATATTCACCGCAGGGCTCTCATTGACCAGGTGAGATTGAATTGAACCAATTTGACCACGCATTCCTAGAGACTCATCCTCCATTGAACAGATTGTCGCGACTGCACTCCCAGAATGCACGGACCCTGATGATGTCTCAGTAACCGTCAAGGCATTCCTCTCGGCTGATCTCCCCATTGAGTTGATAGAGCTTCTGGAGAAAGTAGTCATCGAGCCCTCTCCGTTCAGCGACAACCGTAATCTGCAGAACCTTCTTCTCCTGACCTCAATCCGCGCAGACAAGGGGAAGGTCGTTGGCTACATTAACAAGCTCCAGAACTACGACGCCGGAGAGATAGCAAAGATTGCGACCGATCACGGATTGTATGAAGAGGCACTGACGATCTACAAGAAATACGATCAGCATGCAATGGCTATCAATGTTCTCGTCGAGCATATCGCCTCCATTGACCGTGGTTTAGACTATGCGAACAAGGCCAACAAGCCAGAAGTGTGGAGCAGACTTGCCAAGGCTCAGCTCGATGGTCTTCGCATGAAGGACGCCATTGGTGAGTTATTTGTGATTTCTCGTCTATTGTCATTTATGTTTTTCTTCAGACTCGTATATCAAGGCTGAGGACCCCTCCAACTTCGCTGAAGTCATTGAAATTTCGAGTCACGCTGGAAAACATGATGATCTTGTTCGCTTCCTGCAAATGGCTCGCAAGACACTTCGCGAACCTAAGATCGACACAGAACTTGCTTATGCTTATGCTAAGACTGACCGTCTCCATGACATGGAGGACTTCCTGGCCATGACCAATGTTGCTGACATCTTGGAAGTCGGAGAGAAGTGCTTTGAGGACGAATTGTACCAGGCTGCCAAATTACTGTTCACCAGTATTTCCAACTGGGCACGTCTTGCCACGACCCTCATTTACCTTGGCGAAAATCAAGCGGCTGTGGAAAGTGCCCGGAAGGCCGGAAACACTCAGTATGTTCATTCTTTCAAAGCGTTGATCTTGAACTAACTCTGCCTAAGGGTTTGGAAGCAAGTCCACGCTGCATGTATTGAGAAAGCTGAGTTCAGACTCGTCAGTGATTTTATATATGAAGTTCAGTTGGTCGTATTCTGACTATCGTCACAGGCGCAAATTTGTGGCTTGAATATCGTCGTTCACGCGGTCAGTTAGCATTCTAATAATTATGTCCCACACTCACTATCAATTTAGGAGGAAGTGGCCGCCCTGCTCCGGTCTTATGAACGTTGGGGCTACTTCGATGAAGTTCTGTCTCTACTTGAAGCTGCTTTGAGTTTGGAGCGAGCGCACGTAAGTGCTCTTGAGACGTCTGTCATTGTCAGCTCTAATTATTTGGACAGATGGGTATCTTCACCGAGTTGTCGATCTTATACAGCAAGTACAGACCGGGCAAACGTATGCATATAGCTATCTCCATAACAGAGTCTCATATCCGTTTAATTAGTGATGGAACACCTCAAGCTTTTCGTCTCGAGAATCAACATCCCCAAGGCAGGTGTCACGCACATTATCTTGACATGCATACTCAGACCCTATCTAGGTCATCAAAGCCACTGAAAAGGCTCATCTCTGGCCCGAGTTGGTTTTCCTATACATCAAATACGACGAGTTTGTACGTGTCCTTATCACCAACTCTATCAACAAATACTTATGGTTGTTACAGGATAATGCGGCTTTGGCGATGATTGAACGTTCAGCCGATGCTTGGGAACACAACCAGTTCAAAGATGTTGTTGTTCGGGCTGCCAATGTCGAAATGTGGGTTCTCGCAGATCTGACAATGCTTCTGGCTAGAACAATTTTCTAGATATTACAAGGCGCTCACATTTTACCTTCAAGAACAACCGACGCTTTTGACTGATCTTCTCACTGTCCTCATTCCCCGCATTGAACACGCGCGGGTTGTCCGTATGTTCCGGCAGATAGATCATATTCCCTTGATTCGAGCATATCTCATTGCCGTCCAGGATGTAAGCCGCTTTGCGCTTGTTGTCTTTTTCATGCGAGAGCTGATCGCTCGAGTAGCTGAATATTGAGACCGTGAACGATGCATACAACGACCTTCTCATAGAAGAAGAAGACTATAAAACGCTCCGAGATTCTATCGACAGCTTTGACAACTTTGACAATATTGGTCTTGCACGGCGCTTAGAGCAGCATGGTCTGCTGGAATTCAGGAGACTCGCGGCACATCTGTACAAGGTATATGATCATTTGGGTATACAACGATGTAAAATTGACACTGACTTTTGTATTTAAGAAAAACTCTCGCTGGGAAGAGTCTATCTCTCTCTCAAAGCACGATCAGTTGTATAAGGACGCTATTATTACTGCCGCCACCTCCGTTTCAACGGACGTCGCTGAAGATCTGCTCTCTTACTTCGTTGATATCGGCAACAAGGAGTGCTTCGCTGCTATGCTATACGTTTGCTTCGACCTTCTTCGCCCAGATGTTGTGGAGGAGCTGTCATGGCAACACGGTCTCAATGATTTCTATATGCCATACAAAATCCAAGTATCAAGGACCATGCGCGAGAAGTTGGCTGCATTGGAGAAGGAGGTCAAGGAGCGTACTAAAAAAGAATCCGCCAAGGAGCAGCAAGAAGCTGAAGCCCCAATCATCAATCCTGCCACCCGTCTGATGATAACCAATGGGTAAGCAAGATCCTGGCGAGTTCACATACTTGATTTAATGAACGAGTCTTAGATATGTCGGTCAGCCGCCACCGATGCCAATGGCAAATGGTAACGGCATGGTTGGTATGATGCCTGTGAGTTTCCTCGCGCACTTGGAGTTCCATATGACTGACCTAATACTACTCAGGCTATGACCGGCTTTGGATTCTGATCGTTTTTTGTGGACTGTTACCCTCTACCGTAGTACATGCTTGAGATTTGCTGTAATGAATGTTTTTCATTGTCGTAAAGCTGTGTGCATGTGAATGTTGTCTGTTTGTTTATCTGTAAGTATATTTACTTTTGATTGTTTGCTCATTTTTGTGACATGAAGACCGATCCCGATTCAGCGAGACTCCTTTTTTTACGACCCAACCCACGCGGTTCAAGCTTCAGCTTCAAGTGACGTGTGCACCAAGGACTGTGGTTCAATGGTTACAACAAGATCGGCCACTCGTGTAGTCCGCAATGACTCCCCAAGAGTGCTTGTCGCTCGAGCTAGTACCAGTGACGAGGATTCAGAAGACCCTGATATTGCTCCGCGCCACGTCAAGAAAAGATCTAGGAAAAGCGTAGGTCACCGCGCCAAAACGAAGTTGAAGCGCCGTGGACGACTTGACCTAATGCCCACCATGAACTTGGATATTTTATTTCATGTCAGGCTCAAGCCTACAAATTCTTTACGCGAGGCTCATGAGCTCATACAGATACTCAGTTTTCTCCTTCCAATGGACCTTTTGAATCTATCCCGAACCAGCAAGGACTTCCGAAATTTATTGCTGCAGCGATCATCCGCTTCTGCTTGGAAAACTGCCCGTCTCCAGGTTGATGACCTTCCTGATTGTCCCCAAGACATGAGTGAACCACAGTATGCAAATCTTGTTTTTTACCCTCATTGCCATGTGCGACGAGCTTTATCGAAAGTGCCACCACCCTTTCTCACCAATGTGTACTGTAGGATTGCGACAGAGTTGTCCGATCTGTTTTATGGCCACTTCGGGCACGATACTGCCCCAGATGCATCGATGAAAAGTTGGTCATCTTGATTCAGGCTCGTCAACCCTTGTGTTTACGCTGCGAATAGCACTCTTGATCAATGGAGCCCACGAAGCCGCATCCCATGGACGGCAAATCTCAACTCATATGACTTACCGCATGCCAATGTATACGGAACGGGTAGGCCTACCTTGATCTGCATCGCTGTCACATTCGTCTTACGACGTTTCAGGTCGACCTAAGCAACTGTTCCTCAAGAAGGCATTTGATGAACTGCTTGCCGAGCACTCAAAGACGCCGGCGGACGAGATGGCAGCTTTTTTGCCTAAGAAGCGAAATCATGCTGCTGAGGTTATGAAAGTAGGTGGTTAAACTAGTTATACCTGGGTTATGCAATTACATCTTCATTCCAGCATGCAGAGCAATGTCAACAGTGGTCACAGTCTGTCGCAAGTTCTCGCAAACATGAACTTGACGCCATTAGACGCGGTCGCCAGGACGAGTAAGCCATCCACCATTTTATTGTATGCTCCAGCCTTGACTGATGCGCAAACTTAGTATTGTGACTCGCCTCACTGAAGCAGGCTACGAGCCTGAGTTGGACTATGTGAGTAGATTTTGGTTACAAGATCATTTGGGGACATCGTTCAAGGAACCAAAACCCCTTAATACAAAATGTGAGTGTATTGTCGCATTGTTAGAACTAGGAACACATCTCCTTGCTACCAGCGTGGGATCGTATGCGCCCAGGTTTGATTACAGCGCTCGATAATGTCAGGATCCGTCGCATAGAAGCCAAAGTCTACGGTCCTCGGCGCCAGATTCTTATGGATGAATACAAGAAGTACCTCCAGCGCTCCCCTCCCCGGGACGCAGCATTTGACATGATGCCACATGCCGTCGATGTTGCAGAGTTCGACCCCTTCAGAGTTCTCATCATGTCACCTGAATCAGCCACAATTACCGCGACTTCATTCATCTCTGCTTTTCAGCAGTTCCCGGACTTTATATCCTCCTGGAGAGCCAAAATCGATCACGAATTTTTAGACCTGATCCGTTGTCCAGAAAGCAAGGGCGATAGTGGAAAACAGGAGGATGCGGATTGCCTGCGGCTGGCGACTGCTGTATTCGTTGTTGAATCTGGCAGTGATCGTCGTCTACTGATGTATCCCGAGGTGTTGTCGTGGCCTGGATTTTTTGCCCCGGCATCTGCCACGCTAGATGACGAGGTCTACCTTCTACAAGTGAAGCAGTTCGGGTGCCGGATGTGGTCCGCCGTTAGACATCTTCCTCGGATCAGTATATTCGAAGGAACTGCAGCTGTTGTTCAGGCCGCCAGTCTTGACCCGAAGACTACGCGTCGAGAGGACATGGATGGGCTGGATGCTCGCTTTGCATGCGGAAAGTGTTCTACGCCGGGTAGAAAGGTGGTTATGACATGGGACATGGCAGTAAATAAGATTTACGCGGATTTTTGCGACCATGCTCATCAATTTGTTGTAACAGGTGATGCACAGCTATCGCTTGCACAGAGATCTGCAACCTGAAGAGATCCAGTGGACAATGATAGAGGATGACGAGTTGGAAAATGTCAAAGATTATGAGAAAGAAGCCAAATATCCTGTGAAGGCAGATGCTATCGTGTATTGCGCTTTATGCCAGCATCATGTGCGCGATGCCATGTCACTTACTTTTATTCAGAACCATCTGGCTGAGATGTGGGTCCTTTCCCCATTGCAAGTACATTCATGCTAACACTGTCAACAGTCATGGGATTCCCTCGGATAAGGCTGAACAAGGCGCACACTACATTCCTGACCGCAATTCAATATCCGTGATTTCTATGGTTGTGGACAACGACGGCAATGTATCAAACCATACTGATCATCGCTTGGTTCCATCGTACTCCAGCGGTATAGAAATCCTTTACTGGAAGAGTCACTTGGTGTAGTACATAATTCCTATTCGTCTCATACTTTACATGCGTCGCTGAATACTTATTGTGCAACATCAACTATGATCTGAGCATACTATACTTTGTCGCTACTTCCTTGTGAAGGTTTGCAACAACCGGAGTCACCACAGCAGCGCTTGGGAGCTGTACTGGGCTGCTGCATGACTTCGGGGACAGCTTGTTTATCTGCCTTCCGTTCCTCCTGTCCACAACAACAGCCGCCATTGAATTTATCATTGCTCGCCCACCTAATCATCTTAAAGCCCTCCCAACCAAAAAGCATAGCAATCACGATGGCAGTCGCGGAGTCGACCCACCACCCGCCACGCCAGACACGGTATATGAGCGAACCAATCAATAGCGCACTGCTAAACTGGATGCACGACAAGGTGCAAAGTGCCTCGCCGTTCATCGTGCTGGAGTTTAGTGCCTTTGCGAGGTAGCGCTTCGGTATCCAGAACAAGAACATGATGAAAGTGGCACTCGCAGCGATGATGAGTGATGCGTTAGATGGACTGGGGTGTTCATGGGCGATGAGGGAGGCGATGGATGTACCTACGGCTGCTAGGGCAAGCATTGCGAGGAGAATCCCTATGGCCAAGGTTGCTATTCTCTCTGTCCTACTGTGTGTCGGCAAACGAATATGGCAGAGGGGAAAGCATGCAAACCTCAAGTCTTTACTCATTTTGATTTCAGATCCATCGTCGCCTTCTTCACCAGCCTTGAGGCCGTTCATAAATCTCCAAACCACGAGTGAGGCCGAGAGCACTTCGATTACCGATTGAATACCAAAGAAGATGAGAGAGTGCGAGGACGATTCTGCACCAAAGACCACAGAGATGACACCCTCTGCAATATTGTAGAATAGGCTGGCGATGCTAATGGCGATGGCGCTTTTCTGCAGGAAGAGGCGTGAAACCATGATGGTGTCACGGGCCAATGTGTGATTGATCAGTTTGGCTGTTCTTATAACGAAGGACAGCAAATAACCCTCTCGCGGCAAATATACCTCATGCGGCGGCCGCCAGACTCCAGCCCATGCCAGGGATAAGTACCTCAAGCTGGTCCCTTGAAATGCTACTGGATGATTGCTACCGGCGAGCCCATCTGTTATCGGAAATGTTGCCACATTTTGGGGACCTAGTAGGACGTGGTGACCATGTTAGAGGGTATCAATCATAAGATTATTATCGACTTGGACTTTGAATATGAAAATTTGTGTTGTCAACTTGTCACACGTATGTTACAGAAGTTCAATCAATACATATGGGTAATCAATAGAGTGGGTACTTAATTAATCTGACGTTTTGTTACTGAGACCCTTTAGAGAATCGTATTGTTGCAGTTGTTGAGCGTATTCCACAACTCAACGTGCTTGGAGATCTCGCCTTCGGAAGATAGATCGAATGCCAGGTGAACTTGAAGTCTTGAACGAGTGATACTTCGAGACTTCGACAAGAAAGTCTCTATTGGCACATGAAAAGGGCGGACTGCACATGGAGATACACGGGTGATGAACATTCAGCAGTACCTTCCGATTCTGAATATGGATGATGTCTGGCACGCTTGTGAACTTGAACCTTTGACGTCCCCTCTAATAGTCCCTCGGCCGATCTCTTGAAGTAATTCCTTCAAGTTGTTCCCCACGTCTCCCGTGTTGATTGAGTGCCGTTATACATAAGTCATATGAGTATACGGTCCATTTCCAAAAGAATTTGGGCGCAATAAGGACTGCCCATCGGAAGACAGGACCAGGTCACGATGCCGAGACTGAGATTCTAGTGAAGTTGGACTCCGAATCGGGTCATACCATCACGTGCCAAGGGGCAATTAAAAGATTATGTAATAGCGGATGAAATTCGCTCGCGCGGCGCGCGTATTCAACTTGCAGGGACGATATTTTTTGAGTATCTTACGACTCTCTCTTGTCCCCGGCTCCAACTACTAAGCTCTATTACAGTCTCCATTTTTAGTCTTTTTCTACTCGGCTTCAGGCGCACATGGGAAGCTCAAAGGAATCTTCAGAGGATCAAGACCTGGCAGAGTTGCGGCGCAATTTAGCCACTGGCAACCAGAAAGACACTGGAGATGCTAGCTCCGCCAGTGAGTTGCTGATATACCTTGTATTTACTGCTTACTCAATTGCGTGGTGGTGTATAGTTTCTTCCGTAGTATGCTACTGTCTAGCGTCAATCATGATGACAGTCGTGAACAAGGTCATAGGCAACGTCCTTTCATCATGCTTAATCTCTGATAGCGTGATTTAGTTCGTAGTGTCTGGCAGTCAATTTAACATGACTTTTCTGCTGTTATCAATGCAGAGTATAGTCTGCGTTGCGTGCGTGATGACAGCTAAGAAGTCGGGTATAATATCATTCCGCGATTTCGATATGCAAGATGCCAAAGCATGGTATCCCATCAGCTGTCTGCTGGTCAGCGTAATCTATACCGGTTCGAAAAGTCTGGTGAGTACCACCGAACAAGAGTCTCAATTCGTACGTCATGTGCTAACAACCTCACCGCAGCAATACCTCAGTATACCCGTTTATACTATTTTCAAGAATCTGACGATTATACTCATTGTGCGGTTATTGTTCTCAGTAGTGAATCGAGGCTAACGCGGAACCAGGCATACGGCGAAGTTCTGTGGTTCGGCGGACGAATTACGGCACTTACGATGGTCGCCTTCATTTTTATGGTGTGTGGCCTCATGATTATTCAAAGGGATAGGGTTTATGGGCTGATTTTATGACAGGTGTTATCTTCCATATTGGCTGCGTTTACGGATGTCAGCAATGCCATAGGTGGCACCGAGAATATTCCACCAGCGAGCGCCGCCATGGGTATTGGGTTAGACATGATGTCAAACATGGTTTCTAGACTGAATGCAGGGTACGTGTGGATGTTTGTGAACTGTTTGATGAGTGCTGCCTACGTAAGACTCCCCTGCCCTGATGATGTCCCTGAGCTGAATGTTGGTTGCGTTGCCTAGGTTCTCCTCATGCGCAAGCGCATAAAAGTTACTGGCTTTTCTGATTGGGATTCGATGTTCTATAATAATTTGTTATCGATCCCTGTCTTGGCGGTGTTTTCCATTGTTATGGAGGATTGGGGCTCAGAGAACCTCGTTAGAAACTTGTACGACACCCCATCACCGGCAAGACTGCAGAATAGTTACTGACGCTTGCCTGATCCAGCCCGCTCGAGACACGTAACGTTCTTTTGTCCGCTATCGCATTTTCGGGTGCGGCTGCAGTTGGAATTTCGTATTCTACGGCATGGTGTGTGCGCACCACGAGTAGCACCACCTATAGGTACGGATACAGGGCTTCTAGTACTCTAAGTAGGCTGCAGCTAATGACGACTACAGCATGGTCGGAGCTCTCAACAAACTCCCTGTTGCGGCTTCAGGAATGCTGTTCTTTGGTGATATAGTAACAGTAGGATCGGTGTCGGCGATCGGAATGGGGTTCTTTGCAGGAGTCGTGTATGCGATAGCGAAGAACAACCAGAAGAAGATGGAGAGCCGGCCTCAAGCAACCACTATCATACCCCTGTCGAACAGGTAGAACTTCATCGGCAAGTGCACATACTTGTCGATTTCATCATGCCATAGTGTTTCTGTATATCTCGAGCATCTAGATGGAGCAATATAATTACTTACGTTAGAGCTGTGGTTTCTTGCGAGCTGCCGAACAAACGCCATTTAATGATAGTGATGGGGTTAAGAGACAAGAGGTGGAGATGATGGAGTAAGGTCCACTTTAAACCCGGAGGTTTGTTCATGACCTTGAGAGTCTGCCAAGATAAACATGTGCTAGCGGAACAAAGATGCATGCTGTAGGGGATGTCAATGCGGACGGATTACTGCGGATTACG
Source organism: Suillus americanus (assembly GCA_016695465.1). Classification (NCBI taxonomy): domain Eukaryota; kingdom Fungi; phylum Basidiomycota; class Agaricomycetes; order Boletales; family Suillaceae; genus Suillus; species Suillus americanus. The sequence goes on from MU177897.1 coordinate 77,851, forward strand.
GCTCTCTCGTGATTTCATATGGTCCGATTAGATGATTTAGGCTAAGCGCCCAGGTCAAACCAGTGATAATCAAAATCCCTGAAGAGTCTGAGCTCTGTACTGTCCTACCATCTCACCATCCCTGACTAGATCAAACTCTTCAACTATCTCCCACTTTGCTTTAGCATTTTTTGACTTCTAACCAATAACCATCATCATGGCTGCTTCGACTCAGTTACCACTCCATCCGCCGAGACTGGCACATACGTTCGTGGGGACGCCCAGCGTCCCCGGTACGCCAGTGCATTCTATTCAAACCATGAGAAGGAAATCCGCTGGTCACAGTGGTCCTCTCACCAAGATTCTCGTCGCTAATCGTGGTGTGCGCTTAGATCTGTTCTGGATGTTTCCCGTCGCTTAGATCTCTCATTTACAGGAAATCGCTATCCGAGTCTTTCGTACCGCTCATGAGCTCGCTATGCACACCGTCGCGATCTACTCGTTCGAGGATCGTCTCTCGGCTCATCGTCAAAAGGTATTTGAATGATACGATGCTTGATCTATCGAGCGTTGCTGATCAGACATCAATTAGGCCGATGAAGCGTATCAAGTCGGCAGGGGGCTGACTCCCGTTGGCGCATATCTTGCCCAAGAAGATATCATCCGCATCGCCCTTGAACACGGGGTCGACATGATTCACCCTGGGTGTGCTACCTTAATATCTCTTCCGCTATATTTGGCTGACTGTTGTCCAGGTACGGTTTCTTATCTGAGAATGCTGAGTTCGCTCGCAAAGTCGAGCAGGCCGGGATCGCATTCGTCGGGCCATCGCCCGAGGTTATCGATGGTCTTGGCGACAAGACGAAAGCGCGTACGCTTGGTGGGTGATTGCTTTAAGAATCGGTTCCATATATGCTGACTAGAATGGTCCCATCAAGCTATGAAGGTCGGTGTTCCAGTTGTTCCCGGTACACCTGGCCCGGTTGCCTCATACACGGATGGTGATGCATTCATCAAAGAATACGGTTTCCCAGGTCCGTGGATATTCTCCTTTTCGCTTTCCTTCTGACGCCATTTCGCCGCATATAGTCATCATTAAAGCTGCTATGGGCGGCGGCGGCCGCGGAATGCGTGTTGTTCGCGAACAATCAAACTTCAAAGATGCGTTCGAACGTGCCGTATCCGAGGCTAAATCAGCCTTCGGAGACGGTACTGTCTTTATCGAACGTTTCCTTGAGCGCCCCCGTCACATCGAAGTCCAAATCCTTGCCGACGGTGTTGGCAACACGATTCACTTGTTTGAGCGTGACTGCTCCGTACAGAGACGTCACCAAAAGGTCGTCGAGGTCGCACCTGCAACCCACCTCCCCGAGGAAGTGCGTCAGGCCATTTTATCGGATGCGATCAAGCTCGCGAAGAGCGTCGGATATAGGAATGCTGGAACTGCGGAGTTCCTTGTTGATCAGATGGGAAGGCACTACTTCATCGAAATTAATCCTCGTATTCAAGTCGAACACACCATCACTGGTACGATTTACAAACATGAATTAGAGTCCTTCTAGAACTGCTTACTAGGAATGCAGAGGAGATTACTGGTATCGACATCGTTGCGGCCCAGATCCAAATTGCTGCCGGTGCCACCCTACCTCAGCTTGGTCTGACTCAGGAGGCCATCACTCGTCGTGGGTTCGCGATCCAGTGCCGTATCACTACAGAGGATGCGGCTACTGGTTTCCAGCCCGATACTGGTAAAATCGAGGTGTACCGCAGTGCTGGTGGAAATGGTGTTCGTCTCGATGCGTCCTCTGGCTTTGCAGGTGCACAGATCACGGTATGTGTCCCATAGTATTTTGCCTTTCGAGCCATTCTGAACTCATTTCTCTCTGGACAGCCCCATTATGACAGTCTGTTGGTGAAGTGCAGTGTAAGTGGCACAACCTACGAAGTTGCTCGCAGAAAGATGTTGCGTGCCTTGGTCGAGTTCCGTATTCGCGGTGTCAAGGTAATTGTCCTTTGGTCTTCGTATGGAAATGCGTCTGACACTACCGATAGACAAACATTCCCTTCTTGTTCCGTCTCCTTACCCACGATGTCTTCATTGGTGGCAAGACATGGACCACTGTAAGTCATCACGTAGAAACAAGGATCTTAAGATGCACTTTTGAACATTTGCATCACGTTAGTTCATCGATGACACCCCTGAGCTCTTCAAGCTGGTGCAGAGCCAGAACCGTGCACAGAAACTCCTTTCATACCTTGGTGACCTTGCAGTCAATGGAAGCTCCATCAAAGGCCAGGCCGGCGAGCCAGGCCTTAAGGATGATGTTGTCGTTCCCAAATTCGAGAGCCGTGACGGTCCGGATGGCACACCCCTTGACACTACGTTCCCTTGTGAGGTTGGATGGCGCAACATTATCGTCGAGAAGGGTCCCGAAGCTTTCGCAAAGGCCGTCCGCGAATACCCTGGAACGCTCATCATGGACACAACTTGGCGTGATGCACACCAATCCCTGCTCGCTACCCGCCTTAGGACAATCGACATGGTCAACATCGCCAAGGAAACCAGCTATGCCCTCGCAAACGCATTCAGTTTGGAGATGTGGGGCGGCGCCACCTTCGATGTCACCATGCGCTTCTTATACGAAGATCCTTGGGAACGTCTGGTGCGCGATTTGCGATATGTTGGAGGAGCTTGAACTGACGTTTGTACAGCGTACCCTGCGTAAACTGGTGCCCAACATCCCCTTCCAGGCTCTCGTTCGTGGAGCTAACGGTGTCGGATACACAGGCTACCCGTGCGTGTCCTCTCGTTTCTGTCTAGTGTCCAGCTGATTTCGTGTAGCGACAATGCGATCTATGACTTCTCGAAAAAGGCGGTTGAGAATGGTCTTGATATCTTCCGAGTGTTCGACTCGCTGAACTACTTTGGTGAGTGTAATACCAGTACCGAATAGTCTTAATTGTTGACGGGTTTCCATAGAGAACGTGAGGTGAAGTGAACCGTTCTCATAAGACTGTACTCACTTTCATTTTAGATGAGACTCGGTATCGACGCCGCTAAGAAGGCAGGAGGTGTTGTTGAGGCTGTTGTCTGCTACAGCGGCGATGTCGCAAGCCCGAAGGAGACCAAATACACGCTGCAATACTACCTTGACTTCATTGAACAGTTGGTGGAGGAAGGAGTTCACATCCTTGGTGTCAAGGACATGGCTGGTTTGTTGAAGCCTGAAGCTGCGAAATTGTACGTCGGCAAGCACTTTTTTGTCCAATTTGCACACACTAACACATTTGTAGGCTTATCGGCGCGATCAGGGAGAAGTACCCTGACATCCCAATCCACGTTCACTCACATGACACGGCTGGAATTGCAACAGCCAGCATGCTCGCGGCGGCAGCGGCTGGTGCTGATGTTGTTGATGTTGCCATTGATAGTAAGTTGCTGTCATCTGCGAATGTTGAGCTAGATGTTCAACAATTCCAATAGGTATGTCTGGTCTGACATCACAACCATCAATGGGAGCCGTGTGCATGGCACTTGAGCAAACGCGCTTAGGGACGGGCATCCGCTACGCTGACATCCAAGCGCTAAACTTGTACTGGAGCCAGGTTCGCATGCTCTACAGTTGCTTCGAAGCCAATGTCCGGGCCTCGGATTCGAGTGTCTTCGACCACGAAATGCCGGGAGGTCAATACACGAATCTCATGGTGAGCGTGGTGTCTGGAATGTATTTAGATTTGGCGGCTGATCGATCCTATAGTTCCAAGCGTCGCAATTAGGTCTCGGCACGCAGTGGACTCGTGAGTGTCTTCTTATCAGTCAGTAACTTACGTTTTCCGACCTTCCAATTCCAGAGATCAAGCAGAAATACATTGAGGCCAACGAACTGGTACGTTATTCCGCGCGTCATCTCCCACACCATCTGAATCGTTCCCTTCAGTGTGGCAACATTGTCAAGGCATGTAATTATTTGTTTAACTTCGTGCAAACCCTAACAGAACTGTTAGGTCACGCCCTCGTCCAAAGTAGTTGGCGATTTCGCGCAATGGATGACGTCAAACTCGTTCTCCAAACAGGACGTCATTCAACGTGCTGACCAGCTAGACTTCCCCTCCTCTGTTGTCGAGTTCTTCCAGGGCTATCTTGGACAACCTGTGGGAGGTTTCCCTGAGCCACTTCGTTCGAATATCATCAGAAACAAGCCAAGAATTGATGGACGTCCTGGTGCAACTATGGCACCCTTGGACTTCAAGAAGATTAAGGCAGAGCTCCGCAGCAGATTTGGGAAGCACATCACGGATGCAGATGTCACCTCGTATGTCATGTACCCCAAAGTACGTTGTGCCTTGCACTCCCGCGATGCATATTCTGAAGTCATGTTAACTCCGTCAGGTCTTCGAGGAATACCAGGGCTTCCTTGAGAAATATGGAGATCTCAGGTGAACCTCATGATGCCGTGTGATGATCAAAGATGGACTTATCCCTTCCCCAGCGTTCTTCCCACGCGGTACTTCTTGGGGCGACCGGCTATTGGAGAGGAGATGCACATCTCGATCGAAAAAGGAAAGACTCTGATTGTCCGCCTGATGGCCGTGGGGCCCGTTGTGGAAGGACGTGCCCAACGTGACGTCTGGTTCGAAGTTAACGGCGAGGTCGATAACAATAGTATATGACATGCGAAGATTTTGCTGACATTTCCCCTGTGCCGCAGGTTCGGGCTGTGTCTGTTGAGGACAAAAATTCCGCAGTAGAAACAGTTTCGCGGGAGAAGGCGACGTCTGACCCCGGATCAGTGGGTGCACCGATGTCAGGTGTCGTGGTTGAGGTCAGAGTAAAGGAGGGCCAAGAGATTAAGAAAGGCGACCCCCTTTGCGGTAAGCATGATCCGCATTCTTTAATTTTCTGTCTGATACGATCCTTTTTTTCGCCTAGTACTGAGTGCGATGAAGGTATGTGTGAAACGCTTTGAAGATGACGACCTGCTGACGTTTGGTTTACCACAGATGGAGTCTGCTGTTACTGCACCTGTTTCTGGTCATATTAAACGCGTGGTTGTCAATGAAGGCGAGCCTCATTTATTTCTCCGGAATACGGAGTTAACCTAACAAATCTGTATAGGTGACTCCATCAATCAGGGCGACTTGACGGTGGAAATCGTTCATTAAGGCGAGGATCTTCTCCAGCATACGCGAACTGTTGTCACGATTAGTTGTATTATAGTTCATGCAATACATATACATATCACACTATTACCGACGGAATCAATGGTGTCCCTGACGGTTATCTCCAAAACGTTAACAGTACGCAGGGACATACAGCAAACGAAACGACCCGTCCGAATAGGAAAGACAAATGGTCAGGTTCACGGAAACCAGCGAGTTTGCCCCTAGCTTAGGTGGCAATAAGTGTTGATACAAAACTTAAATGTTCCATCATATCTGCGTGGAGTTCCCGAACAACATCCTACACAAACATAAATCAACTGACAGCCTGGCACGTTGCAATTTAGCGAATCAAACTGACCTGCGCAGTCTGAATTTCTGTGGCCAAGTCAACCCCAGTACCTGCCCAAACCAACATTCGATCAGGATCCCTATCCCGTGTTGCCTTGTTGAATTTCTCTCGAACAATTTCGATGTCGGCACCATCATCTACATCTTTCACTGTCTTGTTATAAATGGCACGTCCGTTGACGCCTTCCGGCCAATCCAGAGTTCCTCTAGCGCGGTCAAACGCCGTCGTGCGTACTGTGTCATTGGCACTGGCCATAACAAGCACATTCTTCTGCACCTCATTATAGAAGCTCTCTTTCGTCATCAAAAATCTAGTGCCAAGCACCACGCCAGAGACTCCGAGTGTAAGAAGAGAGGCAACGTGACCGCCGGTTGACAATCCACCGGCCGCAAGAAGTGGCGGCCCGTCTTTAGGCAGCACTGCCAAAATAGAGGGCACCAGCGTGAGAAGCGGTGGAGCAGCGCTATACCCATGCCCGCCAGATTCAGACCCTACGACAATGCCCATGAGAGGAAAGTTCAAACCAAGCTTAAGGAGGTAGGGGAAAAACCTTGAGCTACTAAGACGTCAACTTTCCAGTCCTGAATGGCAATGAGAGCTTCTTTCGCTGAGGGAACCTGTACAAATATTAGAGTTTTCTGCGCCCGCCCGGAACTCGCATCATAAGAGCGAATGTGGTCGATCCATCGATCTATACTGTTCCCGAACGCCAGCCAGATGGCCTGAACTCTGTTCGAAAGGGAAACGTTAAGCAATGCAACGGCAGAGGCGGGATCTTTCTCCAGTTGCCAAGCCAGATAACCCACACCGATTGGGAGGGGATCTGTATCGGATAGGAGAAGCTGCGCGCGGGCTAAGGATAGCTCCTCCTGAATGCGGGAAGCGGTCAAGTATCCTTGATAATTTATTTAGAAAGTTACTCCCAAAAGGTGTGATGGTCTCTACCTGCACCGATAAATCCAAATGCTCCGGCAGCGGATGCCTGGGCCGCCAATGCGCCACCGCCAGCCCCTGCCATGGGGGCAGCTACTATAGGAGTTGGTATGCCTGTGGGTCTTCAGACATGCAAATCCACAATAAGGAGCAAGCGAACAAACCCACCCATCAGGACGGTGAAAGCATTATGAATCTTCGACATATTGACTGATACACTGAGGATAACGAAAGCATAGATCTATATCATACATATATATAGTATGTCGAAAACATTGTCGGGCGAAATTACCGACGCTAAATCACTGTTGGACCGGTAAACTGACAAATGTTTCGCAAATCTGTCAGCATGATTTTTCAGCTGTGATAGATATCATGCAATTGCCGGACAATGTGATGAAATTGGTTATGTGAAAGCTGCGGTACTTACAAAGTGGAAGTTCAACGTTCGAATGGCGTTCAAGAGGGTGATATTTGGCATTGTTTGTAGCCGTCAACTCTATCTCATTTCTTGTCATCGTCTGCATCTACAGACCATAATCCTAATCGACCATCATGGTAAGTCCTGATCAGAACTTGTGCGCATGTTGTCTGATTATCGTTCCACAGCCTCCCCCAAAATCCAAAGGAGGAAAAATGCTGGGCCTCATCAATTGGAGGCTCAAAGTGACCATCAATGACGGACGCGCGTTGACAGGTCAAATGCTCGCATTCGATAGGCATATGAACCTTGTCTTGGCGGACTGCGAAGAGTTCAGACGCGTTCGACCCAAAAAAAAGCCCGGAGAAACTGAGACACCCGCTGAGCAAGAGATGAAACGCACCTTAGGGCTTGTGATTTTACGAGGGGAGACAGTCGTCAGTTTAAGTGTTGAGGGGCCTCCGCCAGTTGTAGACGAGGACAAAAAGAATGCGGTACGTCGTGCTCTACTAATTCTTCAGTCAGCATCTTACATATTATGTGTTGGATTCAGCTGCCTGTTGGCCCTGGTCGTGGAATGCCTGCCGGCCGAGGAATGGGAATGATGCCTCCCAGTATGTTAATTGACACACGACGAAGATATGATGCTTATTATGTATTTAGTGGGTATGCCCCCCATGGGTCGTCCTCCAATCCCCTTTGCACCACCAGGCATGCCCGGCCCCCCTCCTGGCTTCCGTCCTCCTGGCTTCCCTCCAGGTGCACCATTCCCCCCACCAGGCTTTGGTGGTCCCCCTCCCCCTGGGTATTATCCTTTATTTAATTTCAGTGCACTGCTGATCTTAATTGTTTTCCAGCTTCCAACCGCCTCCCCAGTGAAGCTATTGCTTCTCCTTGTTGTTTGATCATATTTGTTGTGCACGGCAGACGAAATCCCAAACGTAGAGATGAAAGCAGGGCAAGTAGTTTTGCCGAAATGTTCGTACGTTTGCAGCATGTACCTCCGAGACCTCTTAACTCCGAAAGGTTTGTTGTTGTACATCTCACTGACAAACCAACAGCACCGTCTCATATCGGTTGCCGGTTGGAGTCTGCTCATATTACTGGTTGTAGAATGTACAATTTTTGAGAGTTCTCCTTGTAAAGATGTGCTAAGTTGGTGTCTAAAAAAATGATTGAGCTTCTTGTTCTCAAGACTATGTTTGGAAATTGGCTTTAAGGCCTTGCTTGGTTTGTATTATCTGGTTAGGGGAGACCAAGTTTGGGCATTGCTGCTAATCGTTGATGGAAGAGACAATTTTGAGAGCATAGCGCTTTTTTTAACATAGATAATCACTCCTTATCGTTTACTATAGTTGCCAGTGTCATACAAATTCCCGAATTTGCATACATATGCGCAGTCCTTACATACAACATGGTTCTCTGTCTTGACTGGGTATGGCTGTGATGTCTTTTTTAACCTGCTACTTCTATTCCCCCCCTGAGTGCCTTCATCTTGTTCATGGAGGTTGTCAGTCCAACTTCTTTGTTCTTGTTCTTCAAGGTCAACCCTCACCGAGATTACCCCGAGTTCGTGCTTCACATTGTGTCATTGCTAGAACCGTTGGTGGCCGAAGGCCGTGGAATAAATTCTTCTATCAGCGCTGAACCGTTTGTGAGTGCCAATGCGCATACCATAGCTGTAGTGCTACTAGCAAGCGTTCTATTCCCATACACCGTGTCATTATGATATCGGAACCATTGCTCACTAGCGTGGAATCATATACTTACACCACAAGTTCATCTGCCCCGCCTCCACATCTCGTGGTCAACCCTGGGCTTCCGAGTCAACGTAAGTTCGTAATACGGCGTCCGACGCGCTGATTCCGAGCCACCATGATGACGATGCAGCATATCATATCCTTCGTATCAGCGCCACTCCTAACCAAGATCAGGAAGTGGGCAAACATCTCTTCTTTTGTTTGATTGAATCCTTATCGTCCTCTCACCTTAAGCGATACCTCACTGCCATGGTTGGATTGATTCTTCCTATTCTACCTATCGTATCTCATCCTCTTGGGCCTTCGGTTTTGGGGGCTTCATCTCGGTGAGCTGTCTATTGTCGCACGTGTGCTCGGCTTTTTGTAATTGCACGAACTTGGATCAAGCGCTGCCAGCGGAAGTCATGTCCTTTGCGCAAGTACGCACTGACATTGTTCAAATGGTATTGATAGACCACACTCGTCGAGCTACTTTTTCGATCTACTTAGACTCCTAGGCTCGAGGGGTATGTTCGTGACATCATATACGTCGACTTTGCAAGCTACTCAGACTTCCGCAACTAGAGAGCTGCGGCTGACAGACGAGCATCGTGACTACCGTCGCAACGGCATGTAGTCCACACCATCCGCCGGGCCGTTTAGAGCCAACTTCTTGTTCCGCTGTTATTCGCTCTACTACAATCAAGTTTGTTGGCGTTATCAATGACCCCCAAAACGTTACCTTCACACTCTTCCCAGTTGGTCCCAAAGCGGACTAGCTCGACGACTGCGGAAGTTGTTAAGACCGCACGAAATTTGGCATGAAGAGCACCTGACTTGGTAACCCCTTGCCAAGTACCCAAAAGTTTGAAATTTAGGTTGGCACAGTAATTTAACATAGAGCCTTGAGCAAGCTCGGACTAGGATATCGCGCTTCAATCGCTTCTGTCGGTTTATGCTTGTTTGTTTTCAACGACGCCACTCCAGACATGCATCTTATGTGGTTATCATGATGCAGGTGCAATCAATTGGAGCAACTTGCTGTCATGTGGCTGGAGCAGCTTGATGCGCCGTGTCTCTTGACTATCTCTTGTCTGATATCTGATTCGAATCAGTTGTTCTAACCAAGGTCCGGGAGCAACAGGTTATAACTCCCGACTCTCGGCCCGTGACTTAAGGCAGCACAGGTTCGTCGTGTTTCATTCCGGAACAGAGGTTAATTGTCTTGAAGAATTCCCAGCCCCTGTTTACCTGAGGTGCCCACCGGTCGGCATTTTATTGGTGTCCGGTAGGGGTGGATGACCTCGGATGTTCAACGTCGAACGATTACATCTCTTCACTCCTTCACTTTGCTTAGCGACCAATGGAGCGCCCTGATGCGCCTCACATAGGCGTGGTTAATTTTATCCAAGTGGATGTACATTCTTCCGCTGCCGACTCTGCACACGTGCAGAAAGTTGGCCCGTTGAGCGTCATGAAGTTTCAAGGCACCGCCAGGATGTTTAGTGCAAGTTGCTCAAAGACATGCGACCTGAAAGATACGACGTGCCGGCATATATGGGCCTACAGGTATTCTTCCCTGAGCTCATCTATGATGTGAGCCCTGAACGAGCCTGATCGGACATGGACCCATGGTTATCATGGCACGCTGCCAGCTGGCGCAGGTTTTTTTTTGCTCGGCAGGCCGGAGCTTGCATACGAACTCCGCCCAAAACAATTGTGCTGAAGTGTCGCTGGTGCCTTGGTGGACTGTTGCGTAAGCAAACAATCTACATATCATTGTCGTGACATCATTTAACCCGCGGCTGCTTATCTGATAACTCTGTGGGCTATCGACTCCAGAGTTTATATGCGAATCCCACACCAGACACTCGGGATGGAGGTTATATACGCAAGTTGGCGACGTTTTGATTAACGATGACCAATTACTCGAGAATGTTCTACTTGAACGTTCTTCGCGCCGCAGATCTTTCCTCCAATCCCGTTATGCCACCTAGAGTCCAACTGTCATATCTATTGCGACATTACCGAACACTGGTCTAGTGACAGTAGTCCCTGCAACGGTTATCTTTCAAGCTACGAATTTGAATTATTTCTAATAAATTGTTGAAACTGTCAGCACTCAATCCCAATAAGGCAAGAACAAGGATGAGCGCCTTGGCGCATCCACAGGGCATTCCAATAATGGACATGTAACAAAAAACCCAGTCTCCCGCCCCCGACGCCACCGGCTGGCGGGACAGTCGTAACACTAACTTTGGTGCTAGCTGCGCATCACGAGCGGGAGGTATTCTTGGACTTAGCTAACCCTCAATGCATCAGTTAGCTTGGCAATTAACCTTTGACCGTCACCCGTGCGGCAGCGCTTTGATCGTCATTATCAATATGCACTGCTTGCCTGTCAAAAGTTTCCATTCTTCAGAACATACAATGATGCCATCCTATTCGGCTCACTGGATAGCCTATAATCCCGCCATCGGCGAATCTTCTTGATTTGCATTAGCTCGAATCGAACATACGGGATCGAGGGAATGTAAAGCCTACGGACAAGTTCTTTGGCAATGCCTGATCTGTAGATCTGTGCGTAGAGTGCTATTGTTGCACGAGCGCCGTGAAATTTTTTCATGGGCAAGGCGGTGCCCGAGTTGATGAGAGGCGTTCTGGCAGGGTGACAGCCCGCAGCGAGTACTTTCCGACTACACCGTGTTTCGTCATCTAATGGCTTATCACCATCATTCATGGCGTCAATGAATGTGAATGCATGGGTGACCGGTGCAGATACGGTTTCTATGCGCAGTCTTGTGTGGGAGAAGATGCAGCCTTGAGTCTTTGTGTTGGTGATACACGTGCAGCGTGGTCTGTCCTGACATCTCTGTCAGTTGGCTGGATTCTAAGAATATCACAGTAGCATGCTGGCAATCAGGAAAGCGAGAAACCGAGTGAAACTCAAGCCTAAATGTATCAAGGAGTGAGAGTAAAGTGACGAGAACTGAACGTAGGATAGTGCTGTGAAATCAAGCGAAATAGGACACGGACTCGGTTAGGTTTCATTAATATAAAATCAATGAAAGCCCTCGGAATCTTCCCGGTTTGAAATAAGGACGAAGAACGGTCCCCAAAATAAACTTCAGGATCATCATAGAGTCTTCCTAGGTTTGCCACCGATATCATCAGACATGGCAGCATTAATATGAGGGTTCGTTTCATCGTAACACCACGCAAAGAAGTACTATGTCGATATTGTTTAGTAAATCACCAAGCGCAGCACGCAGCTAGGAGCCTTACTAGGCGAAGGGTAACAGTGCGTGTAGGTGCAAACGTGACGCATGAGAGTCAAGTGGAAGATGAACCCTACTACCAATAAAATTGGAGTCATTACGGTAAGAGCGGATGATTCACGATCCCATCAAGAAGGGCCCAGACCATACAGATATATTTGAGTGGGAGCTACTCATTTAAATTATCATTCATCCGGTAGTCTCTGAATCATAGTTGCGAGATGCGGACTAGATCATAATACGCAGATTAACCACCCTCACGGTCTTTAATCGGACACTCACAAAGTATAAGGACCTGCCAGCCAAGCGGATAGAGATGGATATCAAATTGTATCCTCGAGAACATGTTTGAGGGTGACAATATTTTATCGGAAAATTCCGAGATCAGAACACCCTGCCAGCAGAACAAGTCGGGCACTAACATGGCGCAGGACTTAAGTGGCCAGATATATCGGAAACCCATTGACTAGGACGCGATTCTTCCACGTACGACAACTCAATTGAATACGCTTCTCGCCAAACGGGCAGATCATGGAGTCGCCTAGAATCGTGATGAACAATCGGTAAACTTTACCAAGTTAGCCGGAAGAGAGCGCGTCCGTGTCTTATTTCACCGGTTAGATGAAACAGTACTAACGATGTACATGATGTTACTTACTAAGGCGAGCAGAAGCATGCATGCTGCAGGTACTTACGGTACAAACTAAGGGGTGCTCTAGATCTGGGCCCTAGTGCCATAATTTCCCTGCCGCAGGCTGTCAGCCCACAGTTAATGCGAGTTCCTCGCATCTGGCCACTGGCATGTCCCAGCAAGCATACGTACAACCGTCCTATCATGATCATACGAACACGAAGTATCGTAACACAGACTCCAATCTTCACGTACTTTTTTCCCTCAACCAGCAAACAGCCCCATGGGCCAGGCCTACCATCAACTTCCTCGAAACACCACCGTGGGTAGCTTACTAGACTTGCAAGTTGCCGCGTCGACTTCCAAGTCAATGTCGCCGTGTTCTTGCACCTTAACGGCGATTTCCAGCGATTTTCTCGCTTCACTTTGACAGCGAAACCCCGCGTTTTTCCAAGATAGTCCACGCGGCTATGGGAATTGGCCTCTCCCGCGAAGAGCGATGCTACTGTCAATGTCAATGCCACTGGCGGATGCACTCACGAGCCAAGGGCCGACTTTCAATTTAGACTTGAATGAATTTTTTTCACAAGCTGTGCATGTTGACAAGTGACAGGGCAGTGATGCAATGAACTCTCCGCTTTCGTATGAGTCAAATAGGGACGCTCCACTTGCCGCAACAAACGCAGATCACACGAACTGTTTTGCCTTTTGACCAGTCATCGACAATCACTCGCTTCAAATCAAGCCACGTTGTCACCCACACTCGCAGAATAAGTTTTTTATTAGGTTTCAAGAAATTCTGTTCGAAGGATAAATTCCACTTGGCCTCGGCCAAAATCTAGTGTACAATAAATCAATACGATATCCAGGAATGGGCAGGAGACGTGTGTATGCAAGTGCAACGAGCTATCTATGTGTATATGCATGTATATACAATGTATGAGGAGTGAGAACGAGCGTGTGTGTGAGAAGAAAGCAGCGACAAAGAGAAAGATTGTGATGGTGGGCGCTGTCAAGCAACGCCAAGAAGAAAAGTGGTGTACAAGATGCACGGAGTGTTCCTGGGTTTTGAAAGGGGGTTATAACGAACAACAACCATGAAGGTGATTTTTGGGGATATCGAGGTCCATAAGTCAATTGCGTGAATGAGCGCCTATCGGCACGAGGCGGTTTTACGAATATGCTGAGTGAGGAAGGGGGCGATAGAGATAATGAAAAAGACGCGCAGCACCTCATGGGGCGATAACTCGTCCACCGCGACGACCTTGGACGCCCAATCGCTTCGGTGCCATCAGGAGGATGGAAGAACCGGTACCGGAGGAGGCAGAAGGGGAGAGCGACGGAGAACGCGTCTGAGGCTTATACTTCTGCTGGAAGTGTTGGTAGTGAGCCTGTTGGACGAAACTCTCATTGTCGTCATCGTCGTCATCCCAGTCAAGCTCGGCAGCCCGGCATGAAGGGAAGATAACAGGTGTAGGGGTGTGGGAGTCAGTGGGTGTTGAACGGTCACGGTCATTAAAAAGAGTAGCTTTCATAACAGGGAATTTTTGGCGTATCATAGGTGCAGGCGAAGGCGATTGGATGATCTTTGCTTTTTTTGAACGAGGCGGAGATGTTTTGGCGGATAAATATGGGGGAAAATATGTCTTAATTTCCTCTACGACTTCTTCATTGTTGGACCTTGAATGTTCGCGGTCACGGTGAACCCAAGAGCGAACGAAGGCACCAATACCGAAGGGGCTGTCTTCGTCAGGAGTAGCCACGAGCGGTTCGCTCAAGAGACTAGTGAGGGAAGTACTTGCTTCGCTCGCGCTGGCAGTGGTGTTAGACGCCGTGATGCCATTAAAATAAGCGCAGTGCGTGCTGCGCGCGGGGGGAAGAGGTCGAACTTGTGCGGGCGACGAGACACAGAGAGTGGGGACAAGTGCAGTAGCTGAGGTGCGCTCAATCAACTTGGGCGTTGCCTGGGAACGGGCACGAGGTGAAGGAGAACGACGAGTTGACTGAGTAGATACTGAAGTAGGCTCGAAAGCCTCTGCGAAGGGGAGTGAGGGTGCGCCAGCAGGTACGTGCGGCGGGATAGCGGCAGCCCATTGGTGAATGAGGTGAGTGTTTGGTGCAGGGGCAGCTACTTGAGTAGCGAGCCTTGGGGAAGATGATGCTGGTTGAGCATAGGAAAGACACTCTGGGGAACAATATGGACCAGAGGCTGTAGTCAAACCATCCTGTAGTTGAGGTTAGATATGATCGAGGAGAATAAAGAAAGTTATAGTTACAATTCTGCGATCACAGGAAAGACACCAATCGACATCCATGGTTAGGGTAAGGTAGCTTCAAGCTTGAGCTGAGCTCTGGGGGAGGACTTGAAGATGTTCTGAGTAGGGCAAGGCAAAGCAAACTGCTTCCCCTCATTTCTTGTGAACGTTCTTATAAGGTCCCTTCTTCTCGTTCACGACACAATTTGGAAATAGATCGAGATCTGTTGTTTATTAAACGAGTTAATTAAAGTAGTTATTTTAATTGTTTATTTATTTTGTGTCAAAAAGAATTTGATTATGATTTCTTTAGATAAGAAAACTATCGTGGAACCACATCTAGTCGGCACTCCCCGGCCCCCCCCCCCCAGCTAGTAGTTGAACCGAATTCTTCAACGTTCCCTCCCACTCGTATAGAAACTTGAAAACAAGAAGATGGAACTTGAACTTGAGCAAGCACCCACGGCACCGGTTATAGGGAAACGAATAAAGCTCGTAATCATCCTAGCATCTCTGCACCCTGACTCGTGACAGGAACCTTGGGTTAGTTCTTTGCCGTATCTGAACTTGATGGGAACCTTGACTGGCGGAACCTTGTCTTGCCGCAACTAGTCCAATACTCTTGCTCCAAGCTCTCCCACTCTAAAAAACGTTCTACACGTAGACTATAAAGTGTTTTTGGTATGCACCTTTGATGGCAGCAAGGTTTGAGTTTAAAATGTTCTTACACGCGGTTCATCCTCTGGCACTACAACAGCTCATGAAAAGAAGGTCCCCCCTTTCATTTGTGCTCCCGCCCTTATCCTACCAATACGTATCTTCATGTTCAGTCATCCTTCACCGTCAGCGATCATCTTCTTCGTGTGACTTCCCACTGAGACCGACCGCCACCTTCCAAAGTCGATAAACATAGAATTTCTTTGACTTTCCATCATTGATGATCTGCTCAACCTGACTTTTATGTTGCTTCCTTGACGCTTTCCTCATTGACCGCTGGAATGAGTAGGAATGACCCTGCTGATGCTTGGATACGGCATGTTCCTTGGATCATTCATCATTCAAAACACCACATACATATCCTTTCAGCTACGCGTATATAGTCGTCCACTATCACCCCCATTCATTTTAAAAACTTGGTTTCAACTCGCCACCGCATCAGCCAGCCATGGAGCGCTTCCAGCCCTTAGATTCACAAGTGGCGCTACAGGGACGCCATTGATCCATATAAGCCGACGGCACCACCATATAACCCTTTCCGTATCTTTGTCTCCCACCCATTGATGTATCTTGGCTCTGAGTCACATCCCAGTCCATGATATGACTCTATTTCATTGCTATGCTACGAGAAGTTAGTGGTGTGATATGATACGAGAGTGTCTGATCGTCGGGTGACCAATTAGCTCATTCGCTAAGAGCCCTTACGTTCTCTGTGTGGAGTCAGGGCCCCACTCTCGATCAACCGATGCGACAGCTAGAAATGCTGCGTGGAAGACCCTAGCGAGACGTTATGATCTCACTTCCGGTCCCGACGCACTTATTGAACAAGCGCGCATGCGTCGTACGTCCGTTCAAGTCAAGATTCTTACTTCGGATGATCATGCTAAACTTGACATCCATGCACAGATCTGGGGAACGTTTCTGGTTCTGGTTCTAGTGCATCGCGTAGGGAGTTGATCATGTCAATGTCGAATTAGAATTTGCACTCCCGCCGTATTATCTCCAGCGAGCATAGGATATTGCACCTCTCTTGCTAAATACAAGCATGCGGTCGTAGTTGCCCGCACAGAAGCTTCCTAATAACTGGTTCAGGCTCGATGTGATAGTATATCACTGTTTCACATACCTTATCGCCAACTGTATGGTCCGCTGGAACTTGTGTGGTCATTCCTTGAAATCGTGAATGTTCTCCAGGACAGCGCCCCAAGTGGACGCGCAGCTTTCCAAAATGGACTTCTCGTTCAGTGCTAGTAGTATTGCCATTCGGGTCCGGTGCATATGCATTGGTGTTACCTAATCGAGGACAAAAGGAAAGGGGTTCAGTAACTTGTCTTTTAACGGTAAGAGGGCAAGAAGCGGGCTATGAATTGATGCGCTGGGTACATAACGTAGGTGTGCAGGGGTCCAGCGTCCTCAGCGAACAATGCAAGAACGAGAAGTAACCCCGCTTCGAGATAAGTATATTCTGGGACAACAATGGAGAAGTAACGTTTGAATAAGAATCAGCGACGTCATGTTTGACTGACACGGACTTGAATCAAAAATATTAACAGAACGCGTCATGCTTAGAGGGTGGGAATCAAAAATAAGTCAGGCTTCCGCCTCGTGAAGTCAGGGAAATCTGAGCAGCCAAGAATAAAACAATGAGAGCATATCCAGGGTATCCTGAAAACTTATGCCCCGCTCCACAGCTCCACAGCAAGTGAAAGACGAGAGAACGCCGATCAAGGCCCTGTCCGAGGGGAAAACTCACGCACAGGAAGCGATTTCCCTGCAGATAAAAGAGGCAACTATGCGCAGTGCTCGAGCCAAATTCCTGGTAGAAAGGAGGTAATAGGCCACACTGCCCAAATGAACAGAGTACGAGGCTTCAGGTCATGCACTGGATTAACCGTGTGAAGACGGATTCGCCGTGCCAACTACAATATGAAACAAAAACAAAAACGGAAACAGAAACAGAAACATGAAGAGAAGCCCCCCAGCTCCTGTCTCGATTGTCATGCCGTCCACCTCGCAAATCACAAAAAGACCATGGCAACACAACACAAGAAGATAAAAAGCCGCTTCTCTGACGCGCCGTTCTCCGCAATCGACTTCCCCGGGCGCTGACAAGAAACCAGGGCAAGCCCCATGACTTGCGAACTCACACAGGGCAGCGTGCCAAGAGTTCGCGAGACATGCCCGTGGCACACGAACTGAGAATCCAAGAAAATGTATAGGAACTCACATCTAGGAGCTCTCCAAGTTCCGCTGCAGTCAGATTACTAGCGTTCACATCGGATACGTGCGCAGAATCGATTCTGTGCTGGCAAAGGTGTACCACAATAAGAGCGAGCGTTTGTGCTACCCGATGGGCGTTTGTCGCCCCTACGCATCCTGCGATAGTAGTTGAGTTTCTAGTGCTGACTATTTGTTCACCGGGAACGGTTGCACGCCTTGACTTACCAGATATATCGAAGGGCAGATCCTCCTGACTAACCACGGTATGGGGACTGGAGTGCCGTAAACGTTTTTGAGGCCGCTCTTCCTCCACGCTAGATCTTCTTCGCAGGCTGCTCCAGACCATCGCTTGTGAGGCGCCTGAAGGTGCCGAAGGCACTTCTAGTAAGCAACGTTTGAGCTCAAGACAATACGGCATGGGCATCGTATAACGGAGACGTCAACTCACTTGTGGTGAGAGCAAGGACTGCGTCTCCGTCGGGTCTAATCCCAATGGGAAGGTCGAGACCCAGAGACCTACTGGTTGGCGTGTGGAGACTAGATATGAAACAGGCACTATCTCTTGCGCTGGCAAGAACATTGTTTTCGTCTTTGGATATTCCGTCGATGTCGGTTTCGGTCGTCATATGGCTTTGGGGGACATGAATATAGGGATCGTCCCGAGCATCCGAGGGGGCGTCCGACCATGCAGACACAGAGGCTTCTTCGTCTTCATCCCCCGTTTCCTTGGCATTGTCAATATGATTTTGTATGTCCACGAGGTATCGTTTCACGTCTTCCACAAATGATTGACGCGTAGGCTCATTGTCACCCGGAAAAATCGAGTGAGCAAGATTTGTCATGACTTCCGACGAACATATGCAGGTGGCAAATAGAACGCAGAAAAGCCACAGGGTATGCGTCAGCTTTCCCTCGCTGTTAATGTTGAAGGCTTCGAGAAGGGCAGAATCTGGATTATCCCGTAGAGACCGTGGTGATGAAACCGATGGAGAATTATAGACCATTCCATTGTCACCGGTTTCGTCCCATCTGAGTTCTGTCGTCCAAAGTCTGGCAAGTTGCGAATATATTCGTAAGAATCGGATCGTAAAATCGTCTGCTACGCGGATGCGGTAAACATACGGAGCGTGCCGTTCTACAACGTACTCACCTATCTCGCGTTCGTCACTCAATACGCGGAAGTCTGTAGGCAGACTTAAGGTTCTGGAATTAAAACATTGCCGCTCATCTGAGTCCACCGCCGTATCTATTCGCTTGTTCCCGTACCTGACTCGGATCTGTAATCGCCCCTGCATGTCGGCATCGTTACCACTGTCGGCGGAAGAGTGCAGTACCACATCTATGAGACTGTTGATGAAGGCGGAGAAGGAGCCGTAACCTAAACTAACGATATCGTGTTCGTTCTCCGGCAGGGTAAAGCCGTACCTGGAAATGAGCTCGGCGTTTGATAGCGATCCATATGTGTTGAATACCTCAGAATGAGGTAGAATGGGTTTAATAGAACACATGTCAAGGGTATCAATCTCTAGCGCCAGATCAGGTTTGCACACTCCGGGAAGCGAATAGGCCCCTCGGGAAGGAACGGCAGGGAGAGTTTCATGGTCATGGTCGCACTCCACTAGAGATCCACATTCGACACAAACGTCAAAATCACTCTAAAAACAAACAAATCAACTTGCATCCCTTGCGAGAAATGAAAAGTTGAAGAACATGCGTTAGCAAGACGACAGTGTCACGCGGCCTACGACCGCATCGTTGACATGTCGGATCAAGATGGAACGGATTGGATGAGTCCATACCCCAAATGTTGATAGACTCACCTCCATATGCACATGATTCTCGTTGGTGTGATTGAAGCTATTGAGAAAGTTGTTAGTTGAGGAAGCAAAGATTTTGAGCCAGACCAAAAGAAGATAAGTTTGAGATAAGTGGCATGATGCAGAAGCTCCACGTGGGCTAACCCAAACAACTAAACAATCTTCTATGAATTGTACTAGACCGGTTCTAACACTTTCTTCGTAGTGTCAGGACCCGCCGGCGAATAAGTAAGCCGGTCCAGTCTAAATTATAGTTGTGCTGGCATATTACGACTTGCCGGCGGGATGCCGCGAGACGTCAAGCAAAGCAAGGTAGAACCGGACGCGGGGTGGAGGCTTATAGACTAGTGATAAGCATGCCCAAATCATAAATAATCGAATGGGCCCAACGACGGTGAAACTCGGATAGAAGCGTCGTCGTCGATGAGGACAACACAATGCGGGGCAAGCAAAGCCTATCAGAAGCATAACACTGGGCCACCGGTGGGAGAGTGAAGCCACGATCAACCCGATGCCGCAAGGAAGTGGCTAGCATGAGAAATTGCATATGACGAACGATAACTTCATGAAGTTCTACTAGATCGCCCAAAACTCCAAAAACTACTATTGTGGGTCCAACGCAAAAGGGGCTTCCGTGATGCATGATCTCATTCATTCATCGAAAACAGATCCAGGCTCAAAAAGCAAGATCAACTTTGAAGTCACTCACGCATCAGCAACGGGCACCATTGCAAGACCATGATACGCATCCACCAAAAACGCGCGGGAGGACACGAGGGAGTATGCGTGACAGAACCCAGGAAGCGAGGGTTCCACTGAGTTTAACTCATTGCTGCATTCATCGAGGCGTGGAATCCCATCTCCTAATATCACATTGACATTGTGCTCGGCCTCCGATTGCCGAAGTCTGCCAAAGGCTGCGTGTAGCGTGGGTTCCACGATGGAAACGTAGTATTGACGTATTTCGTCCTACCGGGTCAATGTGATCAGTTACTATGCAGTAGGAGTGCGACCGAGTGAAGTTCGCAGGCCAGAAATGGAATGGAAGAATATATCATGATAATCAAAGAACGCGAAGAGGGAGGGAGAATCGATTGCGAGAAGTAAATGGTCTGATAGACGCATTTAATAGCGCTCGAGTAGCCATCACAGGGTATGAAAAACCGGCATAACAAGCGCAACGCTGTTGAAATAGTACCCCAATCTCAGGAGAACCAAATATTAAGTAGAGCTGAAGAATTAATTTTGCCAAGAAGCAGTAAGGCTCAGTCTGAGCACCTCATGTCCGAGGCAAAGGACTCTTCTATGAGTCGCAGATGAGGACTTAAAGAGACAGAAGTGAAGTCCCGACAACAATTTAGCAGCCAGATATCACCAGAAGTAGCATCGAGCCAAAACATACTTTTTCAAGAACACGAGGAGAAGGCATGTTGGCAAGGTAGTTTGCACAGAAGATAAGGCAATTTCATAAAGTTAGCAGAGACGGGAAGAAACGTGCGTTGCCATATGGGAGAATGGAAGCCAGAGGGATAAGTGGTCGTGGAAAATGGCACCGATCATCGGCGGGTGATCCACGAATGTGGAGGCTAATGGGAATGATGACCTAGCGAGCTCGTGTAGAGCACGCGCATCAGTCGGCCAAGCCGCCAATGTACATTGTCCAAATATGGAGAGCATGGCCGCCTCGAGATGCACTACACCCATCAGTCACTGGTCATGGATGTATCCGAATGATGCGGTCGTGCCACGCTGGTCCAATCCTGTGTTACCCTTCTCAATTGACTTCCTGACTGGGAAATGATATCATGGATCATCCCGGAATCGATCATCGCACAAGTCAATCTCGTCCACAAGGATCACGCATCAATTGAGAAAAGAAGCAAAATATGAAAGTGGAGCAGAAGCCCAATGAATGGAACAGCTTTCGAAACGAAGAGTATCCTCCACAACGCAAAAACCATTAAGTTTACAGAGGTAACGTACTTACCGTTAGACCATCCAGCTCCTTTTTGGCCCCTATACAGGAAAGCCACATCCGAGCTCGTTTACCGTCCAGGTATTGTAGGGACGGAGCACACTCGGGAAATTCCGCATTGGAGCAAGCCGCTCCAACGTCGCTAGCATCATCTCCAATGGCACTTTGGGAAGGAACCGTGTGTCCGCGGCTTGAGCACACACAGGATTTGAAGTCGATGACGTCCTTAACACCCCAGAATATGGCTATATCCACAGTTTCCCGCGGTAAGCTCTGGAGGTATCCGAACCATTTGGAATCTTGGCCTCGCAAACTACCCCCACAGCATGAAATGTGGCGAAAACAAGCGGTTTCGGTACACGATGAACCCCAATATAGCGTAAGACGGTGGATCCAGACAGGAGTAATTCAGACCAAAGAGCCAGGGAAAGTCACAAAGTGTCACGCAACATGGAACCGGTTAGTTCGTTCGATCAGATGTCATTTTTTGCGTCAAGTATAGTCGTGGAAGGTTGTGAGAGCACAAGAAGCGGCATCAGAGACCAGTGTGGGAACGAGGCGAATCAGGGTGAAGGGAGCGGAGCAGAATACGCGAGTGAGCTAAAAGTTGAAAACCAAGTTGTAGAAGCATAGAAAATACGTACATCTCACCATACAGGGCGAGAGCCAGTGCGAGATGTGCAACGTGGCCATACGGCGCAGAGGTAATGTCCTGGGAGAGGAAGCATGACTTGGTTGAGAGAATAGCTGCCTTCGGAATGCGTACAACTACATCAACAATAAACCAAGTCAGAATGAGGGATTGACAAAATTGTTTCAAAAGGAACAGTATCGCTCTTTTCAGCCTACAAATGAGCCTGTGTCACATCGTAAATTCTCGATTGACTCCTCCGCGCTAGAAGGCAAGGTAGCTAAGGCCATTAGACCAAATACCAACAAAAGGTCTCCACTGTAAGAACATCTTGGCTTGGAAGAGCCGCAGCCAACCAATGGTTTGGGAATTGCAACCATCCAGCATATACAAACTAAGCACTCACGGGAACAGGAACAATCAATGAGGTCTTCAAGTGAGTACACACTGATTCCGTGACCACGCGAGGAGGGACTGCAGGAACTTTCCGTGCTATCGGCTAAGTCTTGATGGTTTCTACTTTCCCGAACTTGTATTCTGGGATCGATTTGGATACCATTTTCATTGCACCAGGTCAGAAGGATTTCAACTTTGGATAACGACATCCACGCGACGAATGCTCTGTGTCCCCAGGCTAATACTAGAAGTCAGTATTTGATAGTAGTGATGTGGTTACTAGAAATTTGATGCGAGGGGATCAGACAGCAGTGGAGGCCTTACGGTAGAGTTGTGGCGGCTGCCACTTTTCTGCTTAGAGGTGGATGATTCGAGGAAGTTGCCGTACTGGCGGACTTCATCGAAGGCTTTGTGGCAACATTTTCCGGGGAATCTCCGCCGCCTGCCCCCGCCGAACTTGCTAAGTCCGTCGGTTATGTCTGCTTTTGTACTTAACACACACACCTCCTTCTGTTGCTTTGCCATAGGCCTTGGAGAAGAACTTCAGGAAGACAGCCAACCTTGTGCTAAGCCTAACCTGGAACATATCAAGGCTTGAGTCACATTTACAGTCATTTACCATCCCACTGGCAGTTCCGAGTGGTCACTCATCCATGGACATAGTGTACTGGTACCATGTCCAGTGACGACCGTGGAATCAATCTGCCTGATATAATTTTTATCCTCAGACTCGGCGCGAGGTATACCTTCGTCCTGTCCAACTCCGAGGATGCCGCTCGCGAAGCGTTGCTGGGTGACACCTTGAAGTTCTTGTGTCTTGACAGGACGGCAGTTCTGTCAAGAGCCGAATGTGTTTGTGCGCATGCCTGCTTAGTTCCAACGGATACATCCACAGGTGATGTACTGCAGTTAGTTTTCCCCTGGCTAAACTATTTTCATGGCATTACTGATGGCGCCTTCGACTTCGGGTTCTCTTCTGCTTCATGGCTTAAAGTGCGTGAAATCCTGTGAGAGGAAAAATATATGGAACGAGAACAAGGCTGTTATCCCCAAGGGCTCAAACACCCTTTTCACTTGAATTTCTCGGTTGCTGACGACGCCGTTACGAACCGTATTTCGCGACGTGTTCTAATTCACTGGATTGAGTATAATTCACTTGTACCCTCAGACCTCAGCAAGGAGTCACATCGCACGCCTAGGAGCTGACCCCCATCATTGCGTAATTGTTTAGTTCAGCGTCCCAATACTGTTTCGTAGGCTAATTTTGTCATCGAAATAGACCATTGTTATTCTACCTGATTTCTCATAAGAAGAAGGGAAATGGTTAACTCCGAGACCGACGCACACAAGTTTATACAAGTCCCGCGGATATCCGTTATGTGCACGGTGAGGCCGGTAGCGCCTATTTTCGCGCCCTCGTTCTCACTAAGCGCTCGAGTATTGGACTTGCTTCCCACCTGGTTGCAAAGGACATATGGCGGCGCGGCTGCACCCGACGCAAGCGCGTAATTCGGTATCAAGGCATAGGAAAAATAAATAGGACGTGGAACTAATTGTGGAGTTTTAGATGTTCACGGGAGAAAGCAAAGGAAGGGGTGGAGATTGCAAGGGTGGTGGACAGACTCAGGGAAGGCAAGCTCTGAGTCTACGGAAGTATTGTGGATCTGGTGTCTGTCCAGCATACTAGTCAATGGTTAATACGGATGGGGATGACTTCTCTCACTGTACATTTTCTTCAGCAAGGCATGAACTTTGCCAGTGATACTTTGCTTTTGCATTCAAAGCTCTGCTACATCGCTCCCAAGTCCTTCACCGCTGCTCCAATGACGAAGAACAAAGTCTCAAATCTCAAGCTTTCTGCAACGCTGCAAGGGGGAGGCTATACTCAGCACATGCGGAAGCTAGCAAGAAACAAAATGAAAGTCAATTAATTTGCACGAGCAACTTGAACAAAAGAAAGACTGAAGTCATTCATTAATGCATTAAGGCTCATAAAGCAGTGCTTAATACCTGACGGTCTCTTGCTGCATTCTTGTCACAAAGAATCACCGAATGAGTTTCCAAGTAAGTCCCAAACAACGCCAGGCAACGGTGCAAAATGGGAATGATTGTTACGTTTGCTTTCACCTATCCGAAACTGCGTTCGCCTTCAATGATGTTATTAGCAATGAATAGGACCACGAGCTAGACCTTGGGTGTGTTCCTGAGGGAACAGGACCCGCCTAATGTCAAACACTAACGGCTTCGAAAAATGAAAATGTTCATATCTGCGGGAAGAAATCGGCGCCATCTGTCAAAACAGGGGTTTATTTTCGTCTCAAATGCAATCGAAACGTCGGAGAAGTCATGTCAGGTTGCTAACGAGAGTGCCTCTCGACCAGACAAGTGATAGTCTTACACAGCCCCAAGAGACAACCTCGCCGTCATCAAACTAAAGAATCAGGCATCAGATTCCTCGCCTAGGGAGTGACGATAAGGACGGTACTAATAGAATCAAGATGCTTGATCTTGAACCTGGTATCAGAGTGCAATCGTGCCAACAGAATGGCATGTCCAATGGTGACGTAAATCAACATCCAGCTGATGGACCAATTGTAACAGAGCAAACGCTGTGCTTGGCCAGGCAGTCGGATCTGCAAATCATTGTGACAAGTGGGGACTTGAGTCAGTCACTCGACTTCAATTTGAAAGTTGTCTCCTAGCTGTTAATGTGGACGAGAAAGTACCTCTTGACATCGCTGTCCTGTTTTCCGAACGAATGTGTCAATCACGGCGTTTTGGTTGAAGCTGTGCGAGTTTACATGTTACAGCCTGTCAGATGTCACTGACTTGTTCCGAATCTGAGCATGCTTCAC
Organism: Suillus americanus; assembly: GCA_016695465.1. Classification (NCBI taxonomy): domain Eukaryota; kingdom Fungi; phylum Basidiomycota; class Agaricomycetes; order Boletales; family Suillaceae; genus Suillus; species Suillus americanus. The sequence goes on from MU177897.1 coordinate 103,210, forward strand.
AGATCTGACTAACCCATACTGGACACCAAAATAGAGAAGTTCTGATTCAGACCAAGGGTACCGTACTCTGCGTATCATATAGATATGCAAGAGGAAAACCAATCATGGAACATGATACATGATGGTAGTCTGATGAAAAAGCCGAACATTCAACCGCTGGTGATGCATAAGAGCTCGATTATGACTTACATATACACGGACAGCAAAATTTATTTGAAGGGTTACTTCCTCTTTGCCATCTGCATGGTTAGGTTGTCAATGTACATCTGCAAGGTCGAATTCTCAGACGTGAGTTGGTCTACGTCCGACTGGACGCTGTGCACTCGTGCAACAAGTGCTGAAGATGCGGGATTGACAACTGCACAAACTGATGTCTAGGAAGCAAGTACCTTGTAAGTCGCCCTGTGCAGCCGCAATCTCTCTGCAGGGTGCCAATCAGAAGCTGGTGGTTAGAAAGTCGAAGGATGAAACTGACTTGAGAATCCTCTCCTTCCGTATCGCATCCTTTACTATGTCGCCAGATTGCTGCTCAGGCTCGCCCCAGGCTGTGGAAGCTCCGAAATCATTGAACGACATGGTATCACGTGCTCAAGACTGTTCACGGTCCGCTCAGGGTTATTAGTGGACATCACCAATTTAATTAGTACACACAAACCAATCAAACTCTCAACAAGTACTAGTAGTACCTGGCCTTAATGATTCATTATGCTACTAAAAGTACCATCGTTGCAAACGTCCTTAGATAGCCCGATACCAAGCTTAAAACCGAGATGCGGAATTTAGATCGACGATAACACTAGTGTCCATAGTCGGGAACGCCTTGACTGAGTAATGTCTGACCGTACGCCAGCCTACTCCTTCTTGTCTTTCCCAGTACTAGGACTCCCTTTGGCTTTAAGCTCCTCCTCGATCTTCGCCAGCTCTCTCACCTCTGCACGACGTGCGTATTCCTGTCCGCCCTATTAGAACAAAGTCAGAAATAGATATTAAGAGGGTAACACAAGAAATGAAACCGGCTTCGGGGTTCCATGGTGTGCTCCTCGGCAAGGAAATGTGATAGATAAATATTTCAAATCGAGCTGAAAATTTTAGCTTCGCACGGAAAGCGAGCGTCGCATGATGGAAGAGGAAAGAAATTGTCTGATGATTACCTGAAGCACTAGAATGGCACCAAGGATTACCATCATAATGGTGTTGCCTGCTGAGAGTATTCGCATGGCTTCGATACGGTCCGCACGTGTATCGACATCTACGGGGGTGACAACAGTTCGCAAAGATGGAATTGTCACTGCAAGGTAGACAGCTGCTGCAAAAATGTAAGCCACTAGTCATGTTATTGAGCAAGATATCGAAGCAAGTCAAATTTGGCTCCTACCCAGACTTGATCCATCGAAGAAGATGGCACTCTCATCGTATTTATGCAGTTTTGCAACAAGTCCTAAAATACCAACCCCCATGAAGCCATGTAGCACCGCCTGTGACGATGAGGGTCATCCTCCTGACATGTTGCTCGCAAAGGAATTACAGACCTTAATTGCGGGCGGTGCATTGAAGAAAGTGGCATAGAATTGGAAGCCGTCTTCAACGATCTCCTCTGTCAATTCCTGATGCAGAATGCGGTAATCAACAAAGAAGCATATAAAGAGGACTCCTGTTGCAGAAATACGGAGTTAGGTCTATCGGAGACACGAGCTGAAGTCTCACCAAGAAAAAAAGAGCACGATGCCAGGACAGCGCCTTGTCGGAATCCCATCTTCAGGATTGCTATATAACTAGTATCGGCGTAAGCAACTTCTAACTTGTTCAAGACTAGCCTGAGTGAACGGGCTCACCGGAACTCGGATCAAGATATCGAGTTCGCCAAGGTCCTTGGATTCAGGAAGACCTATTATGTATCCTGCGCAATCCCCAGCAGCAAATTTTTGAGATCGTCAACGTTAGTACTGTGACTTGTCTTACGTGGCTGGTGCCGGAGTCCCAACCAACTCTATTATGTAAACCATGACCCCGACTCTCAATCAAATAGAGGCAAATTAGAGGTGCACCGCCGTCCGGCCGTGTGCCTTGCCCTTGGCAAGTCCGTGAGTCGCGTGACTTGATGGGCTTTTGAGGGTGGTTCATTCTCATCATGAGAGACTTCCTTGAAGCTCAAGTTGGGTGTTTCATGAACCATGACACTATCCGGCAGGATCTGGCACGATCATGACAGGTGTGTGTTTCTTGAGTAATTCAATCGAAGGAATCGCCAACTGAGCTTTTTCTTCTCTCGTCAGGGTGCATCGATTCGAAATCACCGCCGACCAAGAATTCGTCTAGCAAGCGACGATCTCTCCAGAAAGCCAGGGTACATGATGCGTTATTCAACGGTCGCCAACCAGGTGACCTTATCGAACCCAACTGTAAGTACTGAAGTCATATATCCATCTTTGTGCAACTTGAAGCTTGGCGTTTCACTCGGAACCTTGTATACAAAGTTTAGAGCTACGATATTTAGGTTCAAGCTGAGTGTAGAATGATGATCGATAGTCGCTCCCACACAAATATTGCCCATACTGACTCACCACTAACTCACCACGCTATTTACAGGCAGCAGCAGCACTGTATTGACATCCATCGCTTCCTTGCCGCTGGATATTCGCAACCCCTTCGAGGTTTGATCGTGATCTGCAGACTGCATGCCTGCGATCGATGTATTCGTTACGCATGAATCGCTACACTGTCCAGTAGCGAAAAAGAGAAAACGGGGCAAGAATCTCACTCGATTAACAGACGAAGGGCAGCCCTGGAATCAACGAAGGTAGATCCAGAATCTTACCGACGTTGAATCCTATTTTTTGTTCGTTGCATATCTAGGGTGTTCCCATCAGTCAGGAGTTGTCCACTTCTGATGATCCGACTAGGGCGTTCCAGACACAATTCTATCATGATAGTGGTTGTCGTCGCCCTAGTACCTGATTCTTATCTTCTGTATTTTATCCAATTGTGCACTTGCCCTCTGATGTCCAAGGGATGGACACCAGCTGGTAAGTCTGCCATTGCTATAATATCAGACGATTATTGGCAATTATATGAGCAAACGCTCTGCCCTACTCTTGTTTGCTTTGTAAATTTGTTTACTTGTCGGTTCAAGGGAGTCCGTAGTGTTGCCAAAGCAATTGTGATTATTCACAATTAACGATGCCATGATCATTGACGATCGACAAAGTGCAGTACAGGCTAGTACAGGTGGGGAAAGTGTCGTGTAATACATAATCAAGTTTTAAGACAGGGGTTAATAGGAAATGAGGCTCCCGCTATATGCCATCCAGAAGAGAAGCTGGCTCCATGCTATTTCGGCACTATGATCGCATTCTCGTGCTAGAAGTTCGAAGGTGACACCAGGGAAAGAGGGGCGAGGTAGCCTTGATGCGTAGTTCTGTGAAAGGGTGGATGCAGATCGGTATCATGAGCTAGTTTGCACAGGACTTGAAGTCAAAGAATAAAGGAGTAATAAAGCGGGAGGTGGGATGCGTCCACGCTTCGACGGGTAGCTTGGGGTCTCAAGCTCGGGTCGGGGTTGTGGGGAAAGAACGGCTGTCTGAGAGTGAGAGGTATCTCATTCGCTTGATGATTGAATTGATAATGTTTTCAGGAGCGCGAGTCATTGGGGTGCTGAACTCTGGCACTGTCTCCGTTATCCACTGAAAAGAAAATGATGTTACCAGAACCTCCAGAAAAGAGGAATGACAATACCTTGCGTAGCGCTGCGTCGTCATCTTCGTCGCTAGCGCTAGCGCTGACGGTTGGAGGACTGGGTGTCATATCTCTGAAAACATTGCCAAGCTTGGAGACGGTTGAAGAGGAGGTGAGGGTCACGATACTGTCTAAGCTGTTCCCAGGAGATGATATGGAGGGCGATGACAAAGGAGTCTTGAAGTCATCGGTATCGTCGTGCGAGAAAGCAGGAGAGCGAGGATCATCATGAGCGGTTGCCAAGGAACTCCCTTCACCAGTGGTCGGTGGGCAGGTCTCCATAGTAAGCCCCAGAACTTCGCAAGCTATTCTATCGGACGCGTGGAGAAGCGCGAGCGTAGAAATGCACAAAGTAACCACGGCGAGTTTTGGAGAAGCCTGTTCTGCCTCCTTCAGGGCATGGCGGGTGTGACGAACCACGGTTTTGTTGAAGAGGACTGCCGAAAGCACCCCAGTCATGATAACTCGAGCGACAGTGGTGGAGACGAGAGAGACAGCGTTCATCGTAGAGAATTTAGTTACGATGTTTTAACTGAGCTGGTAGTTGGCAAATATGTCAAGAGGGTTGATAAAGCTCCGAATCATATTTATATGTTTGGTTGCGTGGGCGGCTCACATCGCGATCGTCACGTGTACACAAAATCAAGTCACCAAATCAGTCGAATTTAACGACATGGCGAGCGGTATATATTGCAAGTGCACTTCCGAACGAACCATACAGATTGTTCAAAGCTTCCAATCATCCACATCCCTTACACCACCTTCTCCACTCCAGGGGGGAACTTGTAGTTTCCCTGGCGTCTGACCTCGTCGAAGATGTCCATCTCCACCAGGCTTTTATCATGTCCCCAAAGCGAACTCTCACTCTTTTTATCTCGTACACACCGCGCAACCTCATCTGCCTGAAAATGCCATCCATTGCCGACGTACTCGAATCGTCTCGTTTCCTCCTTTGTCACTTTGCTGCCTTCAAGGTACTGCACAGTGAAGCTCTTCGGGCAGTATATCGGCGATGCAATCGTGATCGTACCCTTCTCGTATCTAATTATGACACCGGGCTGGTAGGAAGTCACGTTAAGGTTGCATGACAAGATGGCTTGAGCAGCTAGTTCCCTTTCGGCGAAGGTGACTGTGAAGGAGGTATTGCGGTCGACCCCTGTCAGAGGGGTTTTCAACATTGTCCCACTGACGTTGCTGGGAGCAGCCCCTTGGTTAGCAGGGTGCTCATACAGGGCGAGAATGGCCTGCGATTGACATTAAAGGAATAAAAACAAAGATAACTGCTGCCTTACCCAAATAAGAGGATATGGCCCCCTGCGACAGGTCAGATTCTGCGCTATAAGTTTTACCTTGTGTACTCACAAATCTAGTAATGCGCCACCACCAAAGGCAGGATCCAAGATGCGGTGAGTCTTAGGAATTCCTGTTGTGCCCCATGAGATCTGACGTTACATAAAATAACACGATATCAGCTCACTGTGAAGCTGAAAGTCATCTGACAAGTCGGCTTGGAGAGCCAGGGGTGCACCTAATACACCACTTTCCGAAATTTCCTTGACCTCGAGCGCAAGAGGCTGGAAGCGTGTCCAAAGGGCTTCCATGAAGAACACTCCATGCTCTTTTGCAGCTGCAAGGAGCGACCGAAGCTCGGCCGCGTTTAATGTCACGGGTTTTTCGCAAAGAACGTGCTTCTTTGCCTTAATCGCGTCGAGCGCATTTTCATAGTGAAGAGAATGAGGTGTGCCTACATAACGCCCGGTAAGTTGATATCATGACTTAGATATGAAATTAAGTCGAACCAATGTAAACTGCATCGACGTTCTGCGCCACATTTCGTTAGATTGGTTGTTGTTTTGAGGGTATTCTACCCACCGGGTCTGCAAAGACACTAGCATAGCTCCCATATGCTTTAATCGACTTATCACCCTTGGCATATTCGGTGATGAAATTTTGCGCTGATTGGACACTTCGGGACCCAACAGCAGTCACTTTGTGTGCCACATCAGTGACATTACGGCTGCATTTAACAATGTCATTCGATTTCACGGTGGACAGCAGAGTGGCACGGACGTTTCGGGATCAACAAGAAGATCCTAAACCACATTTCTCAATTAGAAAGAGAGATAGACGGATATGTCAAACGCACTGTTACGAAGCAATTGGCTATCCTGCCAGTCGAGATAATGCCCCAGCGAAGAACGAATGGTTTGGTCATGACAACTGGCGCGGAATAATGAAAGCCTGTAAATGCGGGAATGTATTGGGGCGGGTTGGTGCAACTAGCATAGATGTTATTATATATGTCCTTGCAAGGATGGTCCAAGTCACAAGTTCTCAGCTGATCAGGGGTTCGGCCCGACTTGGTCACTGCGTGATAGGGCTGCTGCAAATTTGGTAAAATTATAACCCAATTAGCTGCAATACATCGCACCTGGTGACCTAGCCACGTTTCACAACTCATCCACACGTCTGACCATCATCCGCCACGGTTTGTCACCGGGGCATCATCTATCATCCTCATTTTTGACACGCTCTGTTCGCGATATGTACGAAGATCAGAATGGCATAGCGAGCGTCCTCACCCAGCTGTTTGAGCATTCTGATATCTTGATAACCAAACTCGTTCCGGAGCTCTTCCAATCCATCCGGAATATACCTCTTGAAAGCATAGATCCCACTAACGCGCTCATCGAACGCGCTATCGCTATCATCCATGCGTGGAATGCACATGAACAAGCAGAATTCATCGCTGCACACCCAAGGATCGGGGAGATTAAACAGCTCTCTGCTTTGAGCGCCAAAGAGCAAAGTGGTGGCCTCTCTGCTACAACAAGGTTAGGGACACATCCAGACGTGTTGAAACGGCTAGAACACCTTAACGCGTGTTATGAACGTGTGTACTCTGGACTGAGGTACATCACGTTCGTGAACGGGAGAACTAGGGCTGCAATTGCGAGGGAGATGGAGGACAAGCTACAGCTCGGACACCCTTTGGAGAACTTTCCAAATGGGCCTCCAATGAACGAACCTATGGCAGAAAGCCTGATCTGTGTCGCGAAGAACAGTGAGGACTGGTTAAATGAGCTGAAACGAGCGGTGGATGATGTAGGGAAGATTGCTAAGAGTAGACAAAAGTCATTGGAGTTATGATGACATTGAGATTGTATCGACCCAACAGATTGGAGTTCCGTATGTACATTCTTTCACTAGATGTCCATGGAGACTATAGCAAATATGATCGCGGGCAGATCAACGAGTGAATAAACACGAACACGAATCGAACAACAAGGGATTGCAGAAGGGAGCAAAATATAGAAGTACAACAGTATCGCGAATAAAAACTCCAGCGCTGGGAGATAAATAAAGCAAAATACCCACTGAAACGAACCGTAAGATAAAGCTGTCCGTTGACTTCGCCTTGCTAAATGCGAGTTGTGTGTCGTCGTGGTATTTGGCCTTTGTCCGCCATCTCTTTCCACTGTATATAAAACAAATCCATCAAATTGAAAAATGTTTGCAAAAATAAATGACACGTACCTGTAGCGCGGCCTGCCTCCTCGATTCCCACTCTGGGTGGCAGTCGCGCAGCTCTTGATAGAATTGCTCAACCATTTCCACGTATCGCTGCTTTTCCTCCTTTATACGCTTGAGGTTCTCATAGAAATCTGCACGTTCTTTCATACGAGCCTCGCTGCGTTCCTTGACTTGACGTGCCCACTCTTCGCGCGTCTTGACCCGCCTGTCGTGCTGCTCATCCCAATGTTTCTTGTTCCTCTGAGCAAGCTGAACGCGGTCGTCGTAGGCCTAAATCAATGAAATATGTTGGCACCCATCATTTCAACAGAGGGATAAGCATGATTAAACACACACCTTCCTTTTCGCTGGATCACTAAGCACCTCAAATGCCTCGCATACCTTGCAACAAAATCATATGGTCAGTATTAGCATCGAGCAATCATTCACACCAAGCTCAGACCAGCCATACATTTCTGAACCTTCCCTCTGCAGCACGGCGCTCTTGCTCTGTCACGGTAGGTTCGAGCTTGTCAGGGTGCGTTTCAAGAGCTTTCTGTTTGTATGCCTTCCTCACTGTGATCGAAAGTGAAGATTAGTTTCACGAGGCAGATTAGACTAGTGCGAACCATCATCCGTAGAAGCGGTAGTTGGGATCGCAAGGACATCGTACAGTGTGAGTCCTATCATGGATAGTAGATACTATTGGAACAGGTATTTCTATTGATTCGAGCTTGCCTCGCGGGCAGATCGATGGATTTTTGGACCGCAGTAAATAAGAAATGAGGGCTGTGAGGTAACAAATAGAGAGTGTGATGTCAAGCAGAGGCCGCAGAACGGGGTTTAACGAAGGAATTCGAAGCAAGTTGAGAATTTCAAACTTCAACCTTGTTCGGACGGAAATGGATGATCGCGACCGTGTACACATTTCACGTGACGAGTCATTTTTAGATTCACAACTTGGTCTGGACTGCACCTAGGCGTGTCATGTGAAAAGTATGTCTGTTGAGTCAATGGCAAGGTGAGCGCTCAACAGATCAAACGTTGAACTGATGCCAATCGATTTGCAGTTTGGAGGCCTTGCAAAGTTATCAGTCCATATTACAGCTCACACTCATGATTGATTTGTACCACACTCAGCGTACCCCATCACCAATTCTTTTACGCTGCTTCTATACTTCTAGTCGCTTTAACTGCGCAAGAAGGCCCACACCACCTGCATAAACCTTTCCGTCTCTTCCAGCTGCGGGACATGCGCCGAGTCCGCAAATTGTACCCATCGGACCTTCGGGATATGCTGAAAGAAGGGCTCTACGACCATATCCTGTGCTTCATCATACCTTCCGTTGATGAGCAATGTCGTCGCCTGAATATTGTGCAGCCGGTCAATCACGCTCCATGTCCTTAGAGAGCCAGTGATGTAAAATTCATTCGGCCCAATCCTGTTCCCCGAAGATTGAAGATGCATGACACAAATGGACGAAACACTTACAGGGTTGAGTACACAGTTGGATCCTTTTCCATCCATGCAAACCCGTCCAACAGGGACTGAGGCATTGGGTCGAGCCTACACAAATGCCGCTTGTAAAATTCGTTCGTTGCGGCAATGTACTCTGGATCCGTTGTTGTATCCGCTGCCTCATGCTTATCCAACGCATCCTGTATTTCCTTCGGCAACTCCTTCCTCAACTCGTTGGCAGCCTTAACCCACAGCGCCATACTCGCTGGCGAGTCAGCAATCACCAGTTTCCCGAGGCCTTTAGGCTGGCGCGTTGCAAACTCCGATGCCAGCATCCCTCCCCAGCTCTGTCCCAGTACGTTATACTTGTCGTGGATGTTTAAGTGATTCAGGAGGTTATGCAGCTCGTCAACGAAGAGCTGCACAGTCCAGAAATCCACGTCTCCGTTCTTCTCTGGGAGATGCGTGGAGCGTCCATTGCCGAGTTGATCATAAACTATAACGGGAACGTCGAAGAGACGCGTAAGCTCGGAGAGGATGTCGAGGTATTCGTGGGTTGAACCGGGACCGCCGTGAAGTACTACAAGAGGCGGGTTATGTGGGTGGGGGAGAGTACCATACACCTTGTACCAAGTCTTGCAGGGCTTGCCTGCACTAGGAACGTTGAAATCGGCTTCGCCTTCCTTTACTTTGAGTGAAGACATAGATTTCTGTGGTTTGTGGCTTTTAAGCGCTGGTGGGTGGCTTTCGTTAGGCGGATGATGGTGGGCGTCGATGTTTATCTTATGATGGGTCTAGCATGAGAAGGTACTTATAGTCGCATGGACCATAGTATGTCCGGAACAGCGGTACATTCGTTCCGCCTATTCTTCTCATCGACACTCAAGCTTCAGATTTCTCAAGCTTTCAATGAAGAACATCTGGCATCGACACCTGCCGCGGCAATGCGTGATTGCCATCCAATCTAGTAAACGTCCGAGTTTATCAGAGTAATATCAAATATCCCGAATATAAATGGCCTGCCTTGTCGTCTTTTTTTGGTGATACCTAGTTGGACTTAGATTAAGATTGTTATTATCCCATCTGGAATCAATCGTGGGGAGTGGTGTTATCAGCACATACGGTACTAGCGGCCAGATGTCGGCACTTTCGAGCCGCATCGTAGTGAAACGGGAGCTGTGATGTGACAGTAGTGCTTGTTTAGTACAAGCCCCTATCGTGCCCTTGATAACGTAAGCGATGTTAATGATGGCTGGTGACTAACCCGGTCTTGTTGTTCTTCATCGTCCTCCTCGTCTTCTAATGTTTCACTATGAATGATATCCTCGAGACTCGTACTAGGGAGTTCAACAACACCCTCGATGCCTTCGACGGTGCCTCGAGGCGGAGCTCTCTTCAAAAGGGCCTATAGGCCCCTACTACTTCCGCCATTCGTGAGGCCTTCAGGTCTGAACACCGAGCCACTCATTCCCATATTGAAAAGGTAATCATAAATTACCTTACAAGGCAAAAAAAATGAAAAGTGTTGAGGCGCAATCGGAACCTCCTCCAACTCTTTTACCCTCCCCGCTAACCGAGTGGCTCGTCCCTTATGCGCAGACCATCGCACCCGATTGCTTCGCGCTTTTTGCCTTTAAAGGCAAAAATCAGCGCCGCAGAAAGCAATCATACTCGATGTCCATAGCACGCTTGGTGCTTAAAAGAAGCGCACAGGATGTGTAGATTTGCCACAACGCATTTGCTATTCATTCATTTCAAGGATTTAATTCCATCCCTCAGATCATTCATAACCCCTTCTATCATATTAAACACTATCACAAGATGCCTGCTGCAGGACGTAACATGGTACGCCTTCAGCCTATCTCACATTCTGCGCCTTGTACTTATGACACTTTATCTACAGACATCTGTTGATTGCCCCGTCTGCCAGAAGGCTATAAGCCGCAAGGCAGATCTTCCTAGACACATGCGTACGCACGATGAACACAAGGAGGCTTTGTACGTGCTCGCACCTTATCACTATCCTCGATGGTTCTTAATTTGTTTGCTATCTTGATCAGTATGCACGCATGCCCATTCCCTAACTGCGGTTACAAGACCCTTCAGAAGTCCAATGTACAGACGCACATGAGAACACACACTCGTGAACGCTCTAAGATGTGCCCTCATTCTGGGTGCGCGTTTGCCACCACCGATCCGGGTAGCTTGACGCGTCACCGCAAGCAATTACATGGCTACAAACCCAAAGCGCGTCGCAACCCCGGCGACAAAGCTGCCCGACGGTCCGCCGCGGCGCCTTACCCCTCTACTCAGTTTATGAAGCCGGAGATAGAGATTCCTGCATCGCTGGATCTCAATGACCTAACATTTCCCGAGCTCGCAGGCCTCGTTCCTTGCAATGCGCTCTCACCTGCTGAGTCCAGCGACTCCGGTATCCTCCAATTCTCAGGCGAGCTCACTGAACTTCCGTGGGAGCGACTCTTCCCCGATCTCCCTGCTGAGAGCTTTACCTCCGTCTACGAACAGCCCTCTCAGTTCCCCATCCCCATCTCCAACTACCTCCGGCCCCCAACTGTCCCTGTCGATCTCTCCACTCTCCACATGCCGCAGTTCGACCTGGAGCTATTCTCTGATGTCAACTATCAGCAATCCGTCCCCGATGTCAACTTTCAGTTCCAGCCCGTCTCCGGAAACGATCTGAACAACTCTCTACCAGCTGAGCTGGATGAGTTTTTGCAGAAATATGGCTCGGGGTACTTTGAAGGTCGCTGTGGGTACGAAGACAGTGCGACGTATTCAATAACCCAGCCCTCGTTTACGACCGAATACAACATCTGTTGAAATCTTCACTCTCGTGTTTCATCTCGTTCTTTGAATCATCATCATCATCGGCATCACAATTTCGAACTCGGCATTATCATTATTGGTCATTTATACCATCACTGGCATCTTTTATACATATCTTCATCTACACTTTTAGCATTAGGACCTTCAACTTGTAAATTGTACTGTTTATATTAGTAACGAATCTCATGACTATAGATTGATCACTTCTTTCCCCGGCCAACGGACATACTCGACGTGCACCAGTCAGTTCAGCTCAATATTGCAGCAATGCCCATTTCCATGTATTCACGAGCGACGTATAATCGAACTCCGACACAGATCCGTGAACGCGTGAACCCTTGTCAGTACTTGACATAAGACATAGTTGTGACAATATCGCGAGCATACAAACTCTTCGGTGCATTCATCGTGCGGTTGCAGGCTCAGGTCCATCGCGTATTGGATTCACTTCCAGGAGCATCACTGGGGAAACACCTCCTTCTACGCCATGGTTCATTGATACTGAAGGTCCAGTCCAATCAATAACTCCTCCTCACCTTACTCCAAAAACCCACGAGCTTCCCGAAAACATCTCCGCCGGGATAAGGGCCCGGGGCATTGGCAGCGCTGTTGAACGTTGAACATTGAATATTGAGGTGTCATAAATGTGCAGCAACATTGGATTACTAGGGTTCGGCCCTGCCGACTTTCACCTTGCTCCGTCGTGGCTCATGATTTTCTCCACCTCCTGATATCATGTTCGTTTTGCCAGTGCACACTGAGGTTGGACCTCGGAAGAGGGAGTTTGGGGTTGTGGCTCTGTTCAGCACGTGACACAAGTTTTGCCATTTGAACATGACCTTGTGGAGCAATGATTAT
>MU177897.1:117073-132538 GCA_016695465.1 Suillus americanus
CCCAGTACGTTATACTTGTCGTGGATGTTTAAGTGATTCAGGAGGTTATGCAGCTCGTCAACGAAGAGCTGCACAGTCCAAAAGTCCACATCTCCGTTCTTCTCTGGAAGGTGCGTGGAGCGTCCATTGCCGAGTTGATCATAAACTATAACGGGAACGTCGAAGAGACGCGTAAGCTCGGAGAGGATGTCGAGGTACTCGTGGGTTGAACCGGGACCGCCGTGAAGTACTACAAGAGGCGGGTTATGTGGGTGGGGGAGAGTGCCATACACCTTGTACCAAGTCTTGCAGGGCTTTCCTGCACCAAGAACACTGAAATCGACTTCGCCTTCCCTTACTTTGAGTGAGGACATGGATTTCTGTGGTTTATGACTTGTAAGCGCTGGTGGGTGGTTTTCGTTAGGCGTTGATGTTTAGGGTCTGGTATGAGAGAAGGTACTTATAGTATAGCCACTAGTGGACGAAAACCGGTGACATAACCGTGACGTGGGGCGACGAACATCGAGGCAGTGGAGATCATTTGCAATCAACTAGCATCCAGATTCAAATAGAGGCACTGCCCAAAATGCAGGCCATTCAAGATATTTGATGTTGCCCTAACTACCGTTGAGATCGCATGACGGTTGATTCAGATAGCATTGCAGTTGTGGTCGATACTAAATGTTCTTCGTTGAAAACGGAAGCTTGACTCTCAATGAGAAGAATAGGCGGAACGAATGTACTGCTGTTCCGAGACATACCATGGTGCCGCCATGCGGCTTCTCAACTGAGGTCCGAAGCCGAGAAAGGTCTTAGTAGTTGGCCAGCTGGCCTCACTGCTACGTCGACGGTCATCCGAGTCCTCCAACCTTGTCCTCGCTTACTGGCACCTCTGACAGTAAACGTTCAGGTTGCTCGAAATTTTCTCCGCAACTCCCAGATACCCGCACGGAAGCACATGAAATTAATCTCTAGGACAACTGTCATCAAGCACACTGCGCAACGAGCTACTAGTCAGGCCGCCGCCCGCAGTCACGTAAACACCTCATTGGCAACATACTCGCAGGCATCGCTCTCGATGACTCGGATGTCACTCTCATCTCAGTTACGGGCCCACAGCTATCGAAACTTTGGCCGCTTCCACTTATCAGAGGAACACTGAATTTATGTGACCTTGCAAGCAAGGCGTCACAGCCGAATTCCATGAGGAACCAAACTTGAAGACCACGATATTCCCTTCACAGAGGCCATTTTGTGAACTTTTTCAAAATTTCATTACACTGCTTTAAAAGCTTTCATTTTCGTACATGTCATTATACATGCATGGTTGAAAGGTTTGGAATACAATGTTAATGTTTGTTCACGTTCTGAGCAGGACGTGCATGCCGCACTCAGTGAAATTAATGAAACGTGACCTTATCGTCAATCAAAATTCAAGCTATTCAAGGGGCACATGACATTGGGAAACTAAGTATAGGTGCAACCATGGCCATTTGGGTTGGTACGAGTCACTGGCATGTCCTTGTCTCTGGTTCAGTCTTCTCTTAACCTCAGCTACTCGAAAAACCGGGAATATGAACATGGCAGTCACACAACTGGAACCATACATACTTAAAGGTCAGTGGGGCTGTTGTCAGTATAAGTAAACGAGCTCATAAATAGAATTTCAGGCTCGATCAAGGTTATCGACAGGTTCTTTTCTGTGCCCGTGGATTATGCTAAACCGGATGGTCCGCACATCCGAGTATTTGTGCGCAACCTTATTCCTTTGGTTGAAGCCAAAGGATCTGGCACAGACGCTGCAGAGTCGGATTTGCCTTATCGTATGTCATTCCTGATTCTTCTAAGTATTGTGTGCATGATGTTCACTCGCGTAAACCAGTCTTATATTTGCAAGGTAATTTGTCACGCGTCGTGACTCAAACGGTTGCGATCAGAGGTTGACCTCTGCGTCGTTCAGGTGGTCCAGGATTCGGTGTCGACCTGTCTCTCAGCGTAGACTTAGGGAATGCGGTACGTTGATTTGTCTTCATGCATGGGAGGTTTTGCGAGACTAAATATATGAGCAAGCTTCACAAGAAAAAATATCAGGCAAGCAATGTCATGAGTCCTCGCTCATCCATGATTGCTATTTGACAATCGCAGACCCTGTGGCTTGATCCTCGTGGGACTGGTCTGAGCACGCCAATAACAGCGGACATATTCCAAACAAAGCAAATGGACGACGAGGCCATTGCCAAGTATCTCAAACACTTTCGTGCGGATAACATTGGTGGGTATTCCCCCATAGCGTTAAGCGTTGCCAGTATTCACGCGAAAGATAGTCAGAGACTGTGAAACCATTCGGCACTTTCTCCTCGACGGCAAGAAAGATCCTGAAGCGCGTAAATGGACAATTTTTGGGCAAAGTTTCGGAGGCTTCTGTGCCGCCACCTACCTTTCGTTCCACAGTGATGGCTTGAAAGAGGTCTTTATCACTGGCGGTATCCCACCCATGGTCGACTCTCCCGACGCGGTTTACGAAGCCCTCGTTTGTAAGTGTCTAGCTGTCTGCCCTCTTTTCAATTGATGGTTTGTCTAGTGAAGGTGGAAGAACGAAACCAGGTTTATTATGCAAAATATCCTCAAGATGTTCGAAATGTAAGAAATTTATACTAGTCTACCTCCACCAAGTTGTTGATCAACAACAGGTTCGTCGGATCTTAGGTTTCCTAGAAGACAACAATGTCGTTTTCCCGAACGGCGGGAATCTGACAGTTTCGCGGTGGCTACAACTCGGCGTAAACTTTGGATCGCATGGTAGGTTTTGATTTACTATGAAAGTGTGGCTTTTCATATTCTATGCTTAGGTGGCATCGATCGGGTCCACCGTATGTGAACTCACTTCAACTTTGCCAACGAGAGCTTATTCATACACACAGAGCTCGTGTTCCGAGCGATCACGGACTTGGACACGTTTGGGAAGCTATCATATGGGCTTCTTAACAGTGTACAGAGCGCGCAGAGCTTTGATACCAACCCAATTTACGCAGTGCTCCACGAGCCTATCTATTGCCAAGGGTGCGTTTCGAAACGATCCTACCATTCGCAAGGCATATATCAACCGATCATTTCTGTCTCAGGCGGATGGCAGGCTGGTCTGCACATCGCGTCATCCAGAAGAACGATAGGTTTATTTGGGGAAAAGTGAAGCTTATGTCCGATAATGTCCCCATTTACTTCACGGGGGAGATGGAACGTCCATTGTCATTCAAGCGTCTTCTATATATTGAGATTGGATCTATGCGTTGACAGATATTCCCCGACATGTTCCAAGATTATCATCATCTGCGTCCCCTGCAGGGCGCGGCCGAACTGCTGGCTTGCGATGAAGATTGGCCTATGTTGTATGACAAAGAGGCCCTGAAAAAGAACAAAGTGAAAGTGAACGCTGCAACGTGAGTGGAGGTTGTGATTGTTGATGGACTGGGCTTAATACCCACCCCATAGCTATTATGATGACATGTGAGCAACGTCCATTAAGTCACGCTTGTTCCTCATATGAACACCTTCCAGGTATGTCGATTTTGGTCTCGTGCAACAGGCAGCGTCTGTCATCGGCAATGTGGAACAACTCATCACCAATCAGAGTTTCCATGACGGTATACGCAAGCACATGGAAAACATTTTGACTACCCTTTTTGACCTGTCTAAACGAGAGCGCGATTAGACAATTTTGCCTGAAGCGAGAGTAGTTTGGAAGGTGATAGTTCGGGATTGATGGTATCTAGGGCCATTGCACTACAAGTGATGTAAAAACCTTCTTTGCTTGTACTGAATGGCAGTTCGGTAATCTGTGTCAAAAATCAATGGATGTCTTTAAAATCAAGTCATGAACGGAAATGTCAACTACCTGGAGGGCTTGAATACTTCATGTTGGTCATATTTCCGAGAATGCTCGGTAACTGCAGTTCTGTGAGATAGCAGGTACATAGCACCAGCTGGCTCAAACGCCAACCGAAAATGTATGCTTATCTTTTTGTTGTTGTATTATCGGCATTGCTTTGTATGCATGATTTGCAACAGATTGAAGATCGTGCATGTGCACTCGAGTCCATAACTGCAAGTACTGCAGTACATTGCACCGAATAGAATAGAGCGGTCAAAGATGCTCCAGCCAACGGGTGTGTCGTGATAGCCAGGAACTTTGATTACGATGCGGTCATTATATTCTAGAGCCAAAGCAGGTATGTTTATTCATTCTGTAGACATGCGGGGAAATCATCCTCCCTGCAAGTGCATGGCGTCCTGCTAAGCCAACGACAGTAAAACCAGCAGGAAGGTATATCGATATCTAATCTGATAGTTCCTTTTCCTTCACGCCATATTTTGCAGGGTCGGTACCGTGATGTTGATGGTTAACGAAGTTGAACCTATAATTATTTCTGTGAGTCTGGGACTGAAGACGATGGTGACACATGTTCGTACATGGGGAACGCGTCTGTAAAATGGATAGATTTAGCCGGAAAAACGCTGATTGACATACTCCAGTGATACTCACGGAATTTCAACTGAGACCACGCAGAGTTCCGATATGCAGTACCCTGCACCCACTCTGGCTGGCTGGATGTACCATACAAAGGCTTACCCTCAGCTGCCCTTTGGGAGAGCTCGGCCAGATCCAAGTCCTCCTCTCGTTTGTTCTCTGACCAGCCCCAGAAACGGACTAACAAGAAAAACAATGAGGCTGCTCACGTCGTGTACAACCAGGATAACTCACAACTTGAGCGTTGGTATGCCAGCAGGAAACCGCCGACGAAGCCAAGGAAGCCACCGAGCCGAAGGCTGGTCCGTAGACGAACTTTTGCGGGGTCAGCCATATCTGAGGACAAGGATAATCCATATCAGCCTGATACAAAGCGTTCTGGCTGAAACAAGGATACGTACTCCAGAAATACAAAGCACCCGGGAATGCGGCTGTTCCTGCGGCCCAGGTTGCATAGTCTGACGAACGGAAATAACGCACAACGCGGAAAGCGTGCGGGTCAGCGTCGATGAGCGGGTATGGTGTCGTGACGACCTTGTTCGGCATGGCGACAAATGTTGACAAAAAGAATGACTGCTGTCGTCGTTGTGTGCAGGAAGACAAGGTCACGGTTCGTCGTGAACAGTGACCGGCCCTAAACCGGGAAGTGCCAGGTCTGCTCACCAAGTCAGTCCAATAATTATAACTTGTCCTCAACGTCCTCTATTCTTGGTTTCTAGTCGCTGGTCGCCCGTTCTACAACGAGCACAAGCGGCCTGACATTTCTTAACTCGCTGGCACCTTTCTAGACTCATTGAAGGAGAATGAGTGTGGACAGACGGAACGACCGCCGGGCGAAGAGGACTGCCCATTCATCTCCTTACGCTCGCCCAACAAAACATAGCAAGCCAGTTTCAACGAAAAAATCGGTGAGAATACGGGTCATGTTGTCTTCTATCTGTAACTTTGTCTGACGTTGTCTGTCTAAGCTATGGAGCATTTCCGGTTTAATGAGCTTCTTACGATTCGGTGGCGCCGAGGAAGATGATCGAGCTGAGGATCTGGTGCGCTCAGGTGCCTCGTCCTCCAGTGATGATGAGGACGAGGATTTGCAGGTTCAGGAACAGGAGGGGCCTCCTCATATACCGGCTCGTCAAGTCCAACTTGATCGGAACTCTGCGCCTGAATTTGTGCTCCCTCTTCCTCCTGGTGATGTACCACCGGGGCATGAGGTTCGTAGTCCACTAACTACTGTGTGGTATAATAACATTGATTTACGAAGAGCAGCCTTCGCAGGAACTAGTTTACCCACCTGCTTGGGATGCCCAACAACCGGAACCTTCCAATAGGACATCCCAACCCGTCACGCCCGCCCGACAGCCTCTCTACAGTTTAAATACACCACCTCGCCAAACCAATATCGTCCCCTACTTGCAGCAAAGTCCGTCGCTTGCTAAGAACCTCGAGCCTGTCACTCGCTTCCTTGTCGAGAAAGCAGGGCGGCCTCTTAATGAATTCGAGGCAGCTGGTATCGTGGACTACATCCAGAAGAACGTGCAAGGTATGGATTTTTTGCTCCCAGCATGCTGTATAAGCGTGCACTCATACTCAAACAGCAGACAAACCGGAACCATTCCGGTTCTCGACATCTCCGTCGCGTGGATCCTCTCCTAGCCTTGGGTTCGGGACACCAAATGGTGTATCAAGTGACACACACATTCCGAAAAAGACCCTTTCGCGCAATCCCAACGGTATATTGCGCTGGCAGGGTGCGGGTAGTGCTCGTCCACGCAACCGATATCGATCGCCTGGGTTTGGGTCTCGGCCTCAAGGCCCTCGTATTGAGCTATCTCCCATACGGACACCTTCCGCAACCGATGCCAAACGTCGCCGTGTCGGCAATGAAGCTGAGTCGTCGACTGCACAGAAGTCTGCGCCCCCATCATCGACGCCTACCATAGCTCTCCCGGCTTCAAATTCCACTTCTTCTATCCGTTCTACACCTGCAATCAACGGGAAGATTCCAGTTCCACCAGCGCCTGCATTGGCTCCAGCGGCTGTGGTTACGCCAAAGATGAACGGAGCAACTTCGCCTCATTTGCGCACCACGGGTCTTTCTGTAAAGCCCACGACCCCAGCCGTACCTTCACCTTTACGACAAACGTGGAAGCAGAACGACTCACCACCACAGCCTCCAACACGACCCACGCGTGCTGCCGACTATATGACAGGGCTCATTAAAGAAGTGACCCCTTTCAAGAAACCTGACGTAGCAAACCCGTACCAGACTGCGAGTCCCGTGAAGATGCCCACTAGGAAGCCTCCTGCAAGACGTTCTCGCCCTCCAGCAGAGAAAAAAGAGAAACAGCACAAGGAGCCAGAAATGACCGCGCAGGCAATTATTGAAGCCACAGTGCCGAAGGTCAGTGGGGAAGTTGTGATTCAGGTTTAGAGGGCCAGACTAATGTTGATAATAGGGAAGTAAGCGCGCAAGGCCTCCGCCAGACATGGAGAGGCAAGAGAAACCAACTCGTGAAGCTCAGGACACATATGTCCCGATGACCAACGGTCACAGCAAGACCGCAAAGCCAGTGATTACTGTCGAAGAAGTCTCAGACCAGGACGAAAGCCCTACAAAGAAACGAAAGACCGCGAAACTTACTCCCGTCATGCTATCCGTGGAAGAGGTGGTGGAGGATGTCGAGATGGTTCAGGACAAATCTTCGGTCTTTACGCGGCCTGCTGAGATTATCGAGCCAGTTGAAAATGCCCCTTCGTCGCCTGCTACGCCGTTCTCCTTCTCACATGCTCCATCTCCGGCTTTGTCGATGAAGACTGCATTTGGAGCCAAGACGTATGTTCCTAGGGAACCAACCAAGTTGCGGTACAGTTACTACTCAGACAAGGAGACTGCGTCAGATGAGGATAAACCAATGTCTGACGCAGTCGATAAACCAATGTCTGAGGCGCCGCCGGCACCGTTGATGGCATCCTGTAACCTTCCTAAGGAGACACAAACTACGTCCCTAAAGGCGACGCTACCCCCCAAAGAAGCTGTAGTAGCTATGGAGGTCGATGAATTGCTGAAGTATAGCTTCAAGCTTGCTGAGGCTGCCTATCCCGCTGGGCCCAGTCACGTCAAAGCTCGTATCGCAGCTGCAAGCATGTCTCAGCTCTCCCTTCCTACCTTCGAGTTCAAACCAGGAGCACCATCTCAAAACGGGTTCAACTGGACTGCAGCGGGCATGAAGGCACCTGCCGCTACTACCTCTGGTACTTGGTCTTGCGGCACATGCATGCTGGAGAACCCTGACAGCGCCAATGATAAGTGCACAATCTGCGACGCGCCGAGATCAGGTGGTGTCGCAAAGCCCGCAGCGGTGCCTCGGAAGATATTCGACTGGTCAAAATCTGCTATCAAGGTGCCTCCAACACAACACGCTGGGACTTGGCAGTGTGATACCTGCATGCTTTCTAATCCAGACAGTGCGAAGCTTAAATGCACTGTCTGTGACGCGGTCCGTCCAGGCACAGGTTTTGCCCCGGCTCCTAAAGAGTTTGATTGGTCTGCTGCAGGGTTGAAGGTCCCAGGCTCATCTACGGATATGTGGACTTGTTCCCTTTGCATGCTGAAGGTCCCTACCAGCGCAACTAAGTGTACAGTTTGTGACACTGCTCGGGATACGATGGACTGAGGTTAGAAAGCGGCGTGGAGAATCAGCGACATATACGCTCTACGTCAAGAGCATGCATGACTTTAGGATCAGAACGAAAGTTGTATAGCATTAACGCGGTACTTGTCACATGCAACCATTAACTTGTTGTCCCAAGCGTTGTCTTGTACATCATTCCACTGGTGTCTGTCTTTATCCATTACTGCGTTCAAGTTTTAGTTCATACATATTCCCTTATTTAGTACAAGGCTAGCTAGTCGCTATATACACAACCAATGAAGGTGCAGAACGGAGGAGTCATTGGCTGTTAACACGGTGATCATGAGTGTTTGGCATGTTGAGTGAAGTCTAATCTGCGAGCGAGTGGTCTCAGGTCGGTGCCATCGGGGGAGGTCAGTTTTCGTTTAAGTTTATTGGGTGCAACGGTTTTGACGGTTGGCCCAGCGCTGGACATGTCGACGTTACCATCAAGTTCTTCGAGGGGGCGGGATGTTTGAGCAGCAGGTTTTGGGAGCTTGGAGGGGTGTGATGGGTGTGGCAGGGCGAAAAAGTATGCGTGGTTGAGAGCATCTCTTGCATTTATGCGTCTTCGTGGCTCATACACGAGGAACCTGCTAAGAAGATTAAGTGTGTCTCCAGAGGCAGCGGTGAAGAGGTCGCGAAGGGGTGTTCTTGGGAACTGTCCGACTGGCACGTAATCTGGCAGTTTTGTGTGGCCCTTGTGAGAACATGAGACACAAGCATGACATTAGGAGGCCATACGAATACATACCGACCAGTCTTCTTCCGTGGGCGTTCCGAGTGCCCGGAAGATGGTTTTGAGTTGGTCCATGTCGCTCTCACCGGGAAGGTACGGCGTTCTCAACATGAGCTCTGCGAATATGCAGCCTACAGACCATATGTCGACCGCCGAGCTATAATACCGACAGCCAAACAGCAGCTCTGGTGGTCGGTACCATCTGCGTGCGTTGAGGAGCGAAAACAAAATGGCGACCCCAAAGCACGCACCGAGTGATGACTTGACACGTCATTTTATGTCCCGGGTCTGCAAAATCTCTTGCTAGACCGAAATCAGCGATTTTGAGTTGTCCATCAGATGCAATGAGCAAATTGTTGGGCTTCAGATCCTGCAAGATCTCATGAGTGATGAAAGGTTGTGATGGGCTTGTAACATACTCGGTGAAGCATGAAATTTCTGTGGCAAAATTCCAGCCCACGCAAGGTCATCGCCATCCATGCCTTGATATCGGCGGGAAGGAAAACAAGTGACCGGTCCTGAATTATCATCTCAAGATCGCTATCCAAGAACTCCAGTACCAGGTTAAGATTCGTTTTTGAAGAGAAAACGTCCAGAAGCTACAAGTAAGATGGTCAGTGTTCACGAACAGAGATACATTGGCGACGGACCTCGATGACATTCTGGTGGTGAAGCTCTCGTAGATATTTGACCTCTCGAATGGCAGACATGTCGAGTCCATCTTTGAATTGTCCAACTTTTATCTTTTTGATGGCAACCTTGCGGCTTGTTGATGCCTCTCGGCCTGACAGGAGTCAGAGAAAGACTTGCTTCTAAGCAGATGAGCTACCTCACCTTGGTACACGACAGCGTATGTACCTTCACCAACTTTCCGGTCTTTTACCCTGCAGCGTGATGAATCAACAATTTACCGAATAAAACCTGTAGAAAGGAGCTTACCATCGCTTTTGTCTCGCTGTGTTGGCTTTTTCAACAGCGTCCATGGCAAATGTAAAGGTAGGATGCTACTCAAGTAACAGTGACTTGCGTTGGCTCCGCACAGATCTGCTGTGCAGCGGCCCGGACTTAGCGGTCTCTTTTTCTAACACCATCATCATGATGACTACGACCGTGACCATCATGATAGTCATCCCTCTGTTTCTGCATCCCTCACGAGTCACCTTTCCAGATATTTAGTGCTTTTGCATCCATGAGGTCATTCGGCTTTGCTGTCCTTATTACTGGCCACCAAGCCTGGCGCACCCGCTTCGTTCAAGTTGGACACTGTCGTTCAACGACGGTACATAGTTCACTGCTCTCGTTCAAGGTAACAAGAAACTTATATGGCTAGACTACAAGAAAACGAGACACGCCGAGACGGTCATTCAGATAATACCCTTTTCACTGAGTTGAAAGCTACGGGTGTTGTGGTTAGACATGAGAGGCCGGAAGGCGCTTTTCAGTCAACCACACACTGGTATTTAGTTATCTAGACACGAGACGGACCACCGTGTAGAGGCCACAATCAATTTTCAGGGAGCATCAAGAAGTGGTACATTTGCCTGGTCAATTTGACATCGCCGTCATCTACATCAACAAGCTTGCACCGAGAGAGACCGGGATTTAGTCAAGATCAGCTTGAACAGCAAGATCCTGTCGCATTTCCTGCATATAAACTTCTACCACTAAAGGATCTTGGTGTCCTTAGAAATACTTTCAATGTGTCATATTCGGAGTGGTCTGCGATGGTACAAGCAAACTGACATCACTGTGAGTGTTGATCATCGTTAATGATTCTCCTGCGTTAGTTCAACCAAACAGTCACGCAATTCCATGCTGGTCCTATCAAGCAAGCCAAATATTGTTTCTCCACCTCGGGCCTGAGAGCAACATGCTAGGGGCGGAAAGACAATACTCACTGCACCCAAAGTTGATGCATTCGAATGCAGTGCCGGCGTGCCGCTGAATGCTGCGGTGCTGGCCCGGGTGTTCATGTACTGTCAAATTCAGTCATGAAACCCATTTGGCAAAACCGTGGTCCAGACTTACCGCCGTGGTATAGTCTCGCTGCTTTCTGTTCCGCTACGCATGTTGACTTACAGCGCTCAGGTCCGCACCACAACTCAATGACGTGCCACACGTCAAGATCTATCCGATACCATCCGACACTTACAATTCTATGACTTGCCGAACACATTCGGACTTAATTTTGCGATGGAAACCAATGACTTTGACAATGAACTTCGCTCGGGGATCATGACTAACAACCTTTGTGTATTCATTTCGTTCGTTATATTTTGGGTAGCATCCCTTTCGTGCATTCTCTTTGACTGTTCTGTGATGCCAGCTTTGAATCATGCGTCCACTGATGGATATCGCATACCCGGAATTACATCGTGGTCCTTGTATTAAATTCATCTGTGCAAGCGCCAATTTCAGGGCTTATACTGATGTTGATAACATCGGTTATTAATATCAGTTATCAACCGGTCAATAAAACGGGGAGCGCCAGTTTACTGGTGTAAGCGGATTACTTTGTCATTCATGATTCATTGCGATGCATTGTCAATACCAAAATTGCTAATTTGTGTCTGGAGGTTGGTCTTCTTTCTGTGCAACAAGAATACTGCCATCATGGACAGATCTTAGTAAGTCTTCTGCTGCAATTATCACATCGATCGATCCGACAATAAAAGTCAATTGGTATGAAACGAGTACTATGGAGTTCTCCATCATCAATCTATGACTCGCCAAATATGATATTCAGGCTATCTTGTGGGTCCTATCCATTCATATATATTCACTGACGGGATCCTATCAGTTGCCAACCACGCTCTAGAGGAGATATCTAAAACCCTTAGGTAGCCCTAGAACTCTCTCTTCGGCTTCAGCAGTTTCATTACACCGGGAAAGGTGCCCCCTAAATACCCAACACATCGCAATACACAAGATGGTTGTTAGGATGCAAATGAGATATGAGTTAACGTATGAAGGTCCCCAACTGGACGGCCAAAAGTATCTGAGATGGCGTCAGTAGTAGCTAGAGCACAATGTCGCTGTGGACTGACGGTGAAGTAATGTGGCAAGCTGTTGCCATGGTGTTTAGTAGTGCGATGGCTGCTGCGCGTTTTGATTGTGATTGGGAAAACGTATTCATCGCCCAGGTCAAAGAGACCACATAGGCGACTGGGCTCTGAGCCATAAAGAATCTGCGCGGAGCATATAAGCCCGTGTAATCACAGAATGAGGAAAGGAATGTTCGTACAGAGATAGGTATCGTATAGCCGTATTCATTGTAGAAATTGCCATCATAAACCCAGCGATACCGACAAGTAGAGGACCGACAATGTGCCAGAAGCGATCACCAGTTGCATCGGAGTGCCTTAATTCAGTAATGTTAATTCACCCATCAGACCTGCGAAGTAAATACTGACCTGGCTACAACAAATGAGGTTGCAGTTCCCAAAATCCACGGAGGTGCGCAGAGCAAGAGGCTCGTAGTCGCGTTGTAACCCATTGTAGCGGTTAGGGTCGGTAAAAAAACGGCGAATGACTGCGAGCAAGTCATCAAATAAAGGGCAACACCAAGCCACCATACCCTCCAATCCATAAGAGCCTCGACAAGACCAGAGAAGTTCCCTTCGGGCTCAATCGTCGCAACTTCTTCCTCCATCCGTCGTTTGGCCAGTGTCTGTTCATCAGGTAAAAGCCAGATGCTCGGTGTTGAAGGAAAATCGGGTAAAATCCAGATCGCAAACGCTGCGATCACAATGGTCAAAGCGCCCTCCACAAAAAAGAGCCACCTGCAGCAGTAAAATCAGAACAATTTGACTTTTTGAAAGTACGCGCATTTCAGTCCAGACCTCCAAGCCGTAAAACCTAGTGTACCATCTAGGCTTCCTAAAATTCCCGACGCAATAAGAGCACCAAAAAAATTACCGACGGGGCTGCCGCAACAAAGAAGTGCTGTGCGTAACCCTAGTTCACCTTTCTTATACCTAGAGGAATTTCAGTATATATGCTGTTGGGAGGTATTGGGCAATGATACCATCGTGAAAGAAGGAATAGAGCTCCGGGAAGGAATGTCGCCTCCACGAATCCAATAAAAAAGCGCAAAATAAGAGCGGCATGATACCTAGAGCGGGTTAAAAGTGGACAGCACTAAAAGATCTAGATACCAACGTTTGCACTACGCCTTTCATGACCCTCATTAGCCAATGTTAATCAAGTGAACGTTGTACGTACCCATGAACACGGTAATAGCAGCCCATGCTATCATGCAGCTCGAGAGGTATAATGATGGCCTTTTCATGTGGTGTAAGATCATGTTACTTCAAGTTTCAAATTATTAGATATGCCGCAGGATGATAAGCTGTCAATACTACGTACGAAGGAGTCTGCGTCAACAAATACCCCACAAAAAGAATGCTGATAAGTGTGTTAAATTGGTTCCCCGTCATGCCAAGGTCCTCCTCGAAACCATGCAGCCTCGCTGCACTTGCAAGCGAGTGGTTAAGCCACTTTACCCCAGATGTTTTCGAAGGGCTACTTACGCCACATTATAACGGTCCATCTACCCAGAAGTTTTAGGCAGTTGCGGAAATACTAGGTGCAACGACTCACGATGTTCATAATGTAAACCAGAACTAAGAAGGCCATTCGAAGGTCCAATTTACGGAGAAACCTCTTCTCCACGATTGGTCTGCCAATGTCATCTAGAGGAAGCATTGGACCACCATCACTCCCTCTGCTGGAGGTGGCATCATAGCGGGAACTGCAGTCGACTGAGCTAAGCAGGGGACGAGCTGACATTCCTGTGGACGAGAGAGACTCCTCCTAGACGTAGCTCGCACTTTTGCATTTCATTAACCAAGTTATAAGTAACTCAGGTGCCCCTCTTGCGGTTAGATTATAATGGTTCGGGGCCTAATCGCTCCAAAGTTGATACATCTGATACGTTACCCGCTCCGTTCAGTTTGGGATAGTCCAGGGATTGGTTACGGACTCGAGTTTTTTTTGACACCAGCCGAAGCGTGTAACGATCCGAAGAACTAATTCGCCGTCCGGCAAGATGAAGATACCATTGGGACCAGGGGGAACGGTGAAAAGCAACGGTTTGCGAGGGATCGAATGTAGACTACAGAGCCCAGGGACATACTCGAGCTGAATATGTCTTATGGACATTGTTGACTACATTAGATCTTGCGTGCACTGAGGCTCAGACACAAGGGCCATTGGCGGACGTTGCTCTTTCAAGTGGCTCCTTCCTTTTGCGCCCGCCAAAGAAAGAATGCGACCCCCTTGCGACCCCCCACAGTTGACACCTTGCCATATGCATGACCCATTTTCCCATTGAGCGACCTGGAGTAGTCTACAAAGTTGCTAGCACGAATACTAGCAGTATCCGCGTCCCTTTGTTTCTAATATCATGGAGATATGTTGTCCAGGACGTTCATAACAGCCGCAGCACATGCATCAATCCTCCACGTCCAACCTTCCACGTCCATCATATCCCTAACCTCCCCCTTCACCCGCAGCTCCCTACGCACGCTCCAAAGCGCTCTTATTGCGTATGCAACAACGTCCAAGACTCCAGTGATCCCAGGAGAAGTCAACGCAGCAGTCCTTGTTCCGCTGTGTAACGTCGATGGCGTACCCGGTGTGCTACTCGAACTGCGAGGCGGTAAACTGAGGTCCCATGCTGGCGAAGTTAGGTATGTTCGACCCCAGAAATGTCAAGTATCCCGGAGCTCATGATGCTGGATGATAACCAGCTTCCCTGGTGGAAGAGTCGACCCAGTGAGTCTATTCCAAAACCTCCATGTGCTTCCTCATCACACCCGTAGGCAGACGCATCGTTTTTGGCTGCTGCGCTCAGAGAAACACAAGAAGAAGTAGGTCTAGATGATGGGCAAATCGATATTCTTGGCCAATTGGGCCCGCCTGAGCAAAGTCTCATGGGTCTCAGAGTTTGGCCCTACGTCGTACGTGTATTCTCACCCACCAGCTTTGTTTCTGCTTGAATTCAGGCGCAGGGTTTCGTATACCCACGTGACAGTTATGGAAGAGATACCGGATCCCTAGATGATCCCTTGCCCTCCATCTCGCTTTCTTCACTCACAATATCTCAGGCCGAGGTGGCGACCGTCTTCCATCTTCCCCTCTCCGCATTTACATCTCCTACGCGTATTAGGCCTGATATGTTCCGTGCCGCCAACCCGTATTGGGCCATCGATGTCTCTGACCTTGTGCAGGGGTTCGAGAGCGTAAACGATCCATTGGGACATCCGGAAGTGGGCGGTGGGACGGAGGAACGTCTAGAAGTTTGGGGGTTGACAGGTTGGTACATGTCACTGCTCATGAGAATTTTAAAGGTATACACTTGAGTAAAACATTATTGTGTAGTGATGTATGTGGAGGTCTGTATGACCATCCTCGATACACTGAGCACACAAGCTCGTTCAGGAGCACTGTTTGATGATCTACCGCAAGCTGAACTTTCGTTTTACATCCAACCTATGGTCCATGGCGATTGCCTTGCTTACATGCAAGCAAAGAGACACTTGTGTCGT
>MU177897.1:135807-162966 GCA_016695465.1 Suillus americanus
AGTGAGCATATCGATCAACTTCACAACGGACTGCAATGCCAGCCTATCGTGCGAACAATCAGTGACTGTACCGGCGTGAAAGAAATACGACTCGCTATTGTGACATGTTCAGTCTGGAAAGGGTTAGTACTGG
Source organism: Suillus americanus (assembly GCA_016695465.1). Taxonomy (NCBI): domain Eukaryota; kingdom Fungi; phylum Basidiomycota; class Agaricomycetes; order Boletales; family Suillaceae; genus Suillus; species Suillus americanus. The sequence goes on from MU177897.1 coordinate 135,941, forward strand.
CAGTGCATGCTATTGCCAGGTTCCTATTGGTACGAGTCATGGGGTTGAATCCTGGATATCTGGATGCCAAGCAAACAACTTACAACGGGCTTACAGGTAAGACTAAGGCAGCATTTAATGTGTGTCGGGGAGCTCGAGCCACAAAGCTGGTTAAGAGGCGCACACCAGTCCAGCTGTGCACTGAAAGACATAGATGTTGTTAAAGCCACAACGACTGCGAGGAGGAATGGAAAACGCATGTCTTGTGCTAGGTTATATGGGATAGTGACGTCAAGAGGAATAGTAGCTCTGATCCTGTTAGTGGCAGTTAATATTAGGAAGAGGGCTGGCTTTAATACCCTGCTTGCCAGCAGTTTCCAACGGACTTCTGGGTGACCTCAGGATGAGAGTATAGGCAGAACCGAAGGTTGGTGGATAAATGATCGAGAGCGTGGACGTATGATCATGATACAGCCTCTACAGTGCGATCATACCGGACCTTTTATATTATTTAAGGCCGCTGAGGCCTGAACTTCGAGTACTGGAGATCCGTGGCACCGCACGCCGATCGGCAACGAAGACTATCGAAAGAGCGGTACCGTCACTTAACACTGTACTAGTAGTAATCCCCGCCACTGGCCGTCACACCATAAATTAGGGAGTAGAGAGGTCAGGAACATATTTTCCAAGAGACGAGTTGACCCAAAGAGTATGAGGAGTAGTTACATAAACGAGGTTAGCCTGATTTACAACTTTTACCCTACATCACACCTGCCTAGTATGGGTGTAGTCACACCTTGTAACGGAGCGCGGTGGTCCTGTCTTCCATAACGAAGGGCCGCCAAATCTACATCATTTTAGTGAATCGGAAAGCTTGGGCAATCCATGTTTGCCATGATGATGGTCGTAACACGATCAACTCGCGAAGGTTGGTTTCACTTGGTCAGATGAGATTGTGAGTGCATTAAGAATTTGAGGAGAGGGAATCAACACCTAGAGCGTATGAATTGACGTTTGTGCAAGAGTTCGAGCAAACGATCCATTGGAACATGTCAGAGGTCAGTGTGTCGTTCGACTTTCTGTTTTCCGACATCACTCCCGCAGAATTATCAATACTTGCTCTCCCTTTCACCCACAAATGCCTAGACCTTTCGCGCTATCAACGAATCTATAATGACTCTTTCCCTCGACCATTACACTGCCATGCCATCGCATTACCCAAGGGGGGCCGACACGAAGTGGAGGTGAATTCGTTTCATACCCTCCAGTGACGACAGGAACTCATGGTTTTTGACCCACTAATCTGATCAGCCTCTCCTCCAACACGCCATCCAGACTCATGCAAGGCGCACGAGGGAAGCTGCTACGGGTCGTAGAATCGATAGGCACTTATTAGGCCTGAAGTTGATGCTCGAAGAACTCCCTGTAGATGCGTCTACATATGCTTCCTCCTCCTCGGACTCTCCCTCGAGCCCAAGTCCCACCGATCCCCCAAAAAACATAAGCACCCTCTCTTCATTGACCCTCTTTTCTCTCGCTTTCAGGAGTGGAAGCTCAGCACTAGTCACCCGAGCGCCGGTGACCAATTCCGAGGCTTTGGAGCTGGGAGGATGGTTATGGGATTCATTGTAAGTTTCATTCGTTTCTTTCATAATTTTTTTGCGAGATCGTCGAACCTCCATGAGGGATTCTGCATCTGTAATAGTTTCCCGTCTGCATTTATTATTGCCGTCGACATTACCATCGGTTGACCAGGTCGACCGAAGGTGTTTATTTTCGAATTTAGTTGGCGATTCCGTTCACACTCACCTCGCCACTGCACTAAGCTCATACTCTGTCCTCTCATAGATCTCATAGCACCCCACCGCATCAAATTCTACGTCGAGTCCAAATTATTATCCCCGCTCATATCCACGAACAAGTTCAAGTAGCATATCGTAGATGCGGTCCGGGATATGCTGGTGATTTGCGAGGCTGGAGAGCTCGAGTTGAAAGACAGAACGAAGATGGGGTAGGCACAAGGGTGCACGCACGGTCATAGCATTGACATTGATCAAGGTTCGTGCCTTGGCTCGTGAGCGCGATGGCCCAACACTGATGGAGATTGTTTGATTTTGACTGTAGATAATCGCAAGCGATCGAACACCCATACCGGTTCATTAGAAGCTTGTTGGATGCTCGGTCGAGAATTGTATACATGATGAAACGGTTATCAACGACCGTCCTCGCTTGTCGCCTCACAATACCTGCCCAACTTGTGTTAGTGATTACGACGTCCAAACTCCACTAGATCACCCTTCTCTCATTCGCACAAAATTAAACTATGCCTACTTATCACATACCGCGCAATAAACCACTCAGACCTAACTGAAACGAGAAAACTCGTTCTTTATTCCAAGAAAAAGAAAAAGCCTGTGATCCAGATACAACCAACCGCGCGAGCCATCGTACAAACCAACACTAAAGTATCGTACAACTAACCATCATGAAAGCGTCAAAGCCCTGTTGAAGTCCGATAACGATCATTCGAGCAGCATCTTCGCAAGCCCACCTACACCACAATCCTCTCCAACTCGTCCTTCCCAATCCACTCGTGCTTGTAATACTTTAACAGGCTGCCTACGAGTGAGTACGACCCTGCCCGCTTCATAAATTTCTGGCTCGTGCAGATGATCATGCCTTTCTTGCATCGAGTAAGCATGACATTAGTCCGGCGCAAATCGGCGAGGAATCCGAGCGCCGTGGACCGCACGAGTGAGATCACAATGTAATCTTCCTCATTACCTACCACAAATGATCCGTAAACATGATGGCTATAAATATATGTTGCGAGAACGAACCTTGAAACGAGTCAACGTTGAAACATTTATCCTCCCAATCGAGCTCCTGGAGCTTTAAACGCTCCTCGATCAAACTCCGCTGAGCGTCATACGGGGTGATGATGCGGAATTGCATATTCTTCGCTTGCAACATGCTAGCAATGCGGAGAATAGTTTGGCACTCTCCAAGGTTCTGCGCACAACATTGATCAACTGAAAGTGACTGGATTCAAGTGACTTACCTTCCAGCTAGTTCCATGTAGTTGTTCCTGGCTGGGAATGTTGATAAAATGACAAGCCATTCTGTCGTCCTTGACGGGGTGTAGCGGATTCGACTTGAGTAGGTCATCATACACAGCTTCAGAGATGAACCTTCCAATTTGAGGCGGCATCCTGTCTACGATAAAATGATGAATTTCATGGTAGGGGGACATTAGGGGAAGGACTTACATTGGGTATCTAAAAAAATGGCATGGTCCTTGAGATGCTTGACTTCGAAGATGCTCTTCAGGTCCTGGATATCATCCTGACCATAGGGTGGCACTGAAGACGTCAGAACATGCGATGACATGCAGGAGAAATACTTACATTGTTTGTCATCACCAATGAAGCACACCTTTCTGATGGAGGTGTGAGAGGTGAAGAGGGGAATGTAGTCACCAATCTCAATTTGGGACGCTTCGTCGATGACGAGGGTCCTGATTGGCGCAGCTTCAAAACCTCCACACCTTCGAAGAGCGAGAGATGAGAGCATGGACAAAGTACAGAGAATAACCGGGGTGGTCTGAAGCTCCTTGGAAAAACCTGGCGCAAAGAAGTCCTTGGATGTGATGATATTAGCCCGAATGTTGGTATAGAGGTGCTCATGCCTATATTATGTTAGTCTGCCTAAAGGGGACAGTCCACCAGTGAAAGGACTGACCAGTCGTCGAAAAACTCTATTGAGACGAGAAGCTTCCAATTGGTCAGGCCAAAGTCAGCGAGTTTCTCGGCAATATTCTTGACGGCAACATTGGATTGGGCAATGAGCCAGATGCCAGAGAGCCCACCGGCCAGGGCAGTCTGAACAAATGAGGCGATGACAGTGGTCTTACCGGTTCCAGGGGGCCCCTGGATGACAGTAAGACGCCCGTCATTCGACTGTTGGAGCATCTGCTTCACAGCTTTTGTCTGGGATGGATTGAGGGGGCGCCTGACACGGTCGGCACGAAATATGACAGTATCCGCATCGTTCGCCTCCTCCGTCCAAGCGGAGGGCCACTGGAAGTCATCCCTGGGAGACGAAAATAATACTAGCTGAACCCATGGGTTGCCGTGCTTGAGGTCGATGAGACCTTGAAGGATCTCTAAAACCTTCTGAGCACGCTGGGTTTCAGCTTGCGTAGGGTCATCACGGCCGACGATCTTGATTGAGCCGACGGTCTTGCCAACGAAACTGAGACCGTTGGTGGTAGCGAGTTTCGCGATGCGACCCTGAGACTTGATAACCTGTCCGTCAACGGTGAAGCCCCGCCCTGCGTAGTTGCCAATATCAATGAATACACGCTAAGAAAATTAGTTGTCAAGTACTAAGGCACGGCGTGGACACGCGAACGACATGCCTGATTCTGGCCCTTGCGAACTTTGTTAGGGTATCTGTCGGCTCGTGCATCAATGTGGTTGTTCTCCTGATCAATCGAAGTGGTAAACTGGCGTGTGACCTCGATCGGCTTCTTCTGCTCGAGCTGAAACGAATCCTTCGAGCTCTTCGCGAGGAATTCCAATACCTGTGATTATGATCAGCACTATCATTCACCAGGAAAGCAGTGAACTACCTCATCAGAGAGCCGGAAGGTGTCCACTGGGGGCACCTGCGCGAAACGATCCTCCATGGTTGACAGTTGGGAGATATAGTGTGCGATCCATGCACGTAGTGCAAGTGAAGTAGTGCCATTCTTAGCAGCGGGGAGATGATCGATGATGGTATCATTGCGGAATACTTCGTTGATGTTTACATCGTATACATCATGAAGATCACCAATGGCCTGTTTAATGGTGGCGAGCGGGGCACGTATTGTTGATCCTGCGCACTGGATATCTATCGCATTTGCGATTCGAAGATCAAGTGTTTGAGAAAGAGCAAGGGCAATTGGTGCAATGTTGAATGCGTATAAAAATCCGGTGGTACGGCGGAGGAGGTTCTGTGTCAAAAACTTCCGAGCGGCCGCAGTGTTGTCTACCTTGCCCGCGGGTGTGACACCGGGGCGTTCATCGTGTTCGTTGCCCTTGCGCTTCTTCAAGTTTAACTCGAACTTGATAATGATGATCATGGACGCGTCTGCGATTGCAAGCATCGCCAGCTCTCCAGTTGGCGCGAATCCGCCAGCAAGGCCAAGGGCACGTCCCTCGTTCCTTTCTAACAGATTGCACAACTGATGTCGCTCTTCGATCAAGTTCGATTCAGATATAATGTAGGCAGACAGCTGTCCGCTGTCAACCTGCATAACATTCTGGTAGTAGAGTAGTCTTGTTGCTGTGGACATGATGATGGTGGTGAGTGGGAATGTGTAACGATGGAGTGCAACTCTATTTCAAGGTCTGCACTGATGACTCGGAGGCTCCGGGTCCGAAGCCTCATGACTAGGCGGGCGCTTGCTGAGTCCTGACTCCAGCTGGAATTTTCAAGTGGCAGTCCTCGTGGTTCCCAGCCCTTTGAACAGCCTTCCGAGTCTTTCCATTGTTTATAGGTATCACAATTTCTCCGCAGTCTTTGCCGTTTTGTCCCAAGTGTTCGTTCAGACTCTTGCAGTCAAGCTCTCGGCGGAATTCCGTGGGAGGATCTAAATGCATCTGTGATTCTTTTCACAGACTTGGTTGGCAGCTGACCACGACTCACCAGGTCCAAACTTACACTGCTAGGTGCGCTATTTGCAGGGTCGTTATCGATCAGAATGCTGATTGTTATTCGTTGTCCCCCCAATAAAGACGAACGGAAGGAAGAGATGATCTTCTGCAAACTGAAACACAGACACTCGTTTACATCTAACCTATGGTGCAACGGCGATTTCCTTCTTACGTGTAAGCGATGAGACACCTGTGTCGTCCAGTATATGAAGCACTATCATTACTTTGTGTACCTCCCAACGCCATGTACTTATTGTTGGGCAGGAGGTGTCAGCACTGTGCCAGGTGTGTATTATGATGTGGACCGTGAGTAGCATTGATTCAGCAAGATGAAAACTTGTATGTTTTGTCTACCATAGGGCACAGCCCCAACGGACAATAAACAATGGAAAAAACACAAGATGAAATATACAATATCGGGATGCATGTCAGCTTTAGATGACGAGAGACTTATTTGTGACCCTAATAATTAACATCCCGCTCAATGAGCGCAATGGCTTTTGCAGAGCGAGGCTTAATAGAGCACTTGAAGGGTTTGAGATGGCTGGGAGTACGTCTATCAAAACTAGCACCGCAGATGCGATAAGATGCACGATGGAGTAGGGGACCCTGGGGGTAGGAGCGTAGTAGCAGCCGGGTAGCACCGTAGCTTAGTCAGCCACTCAGTGTCCTTCGGGCTTTGTCGTAGCGTAGTGCTCTTCACCACTTTGCCTTGCTCGCGGCACGCAGGCACACAGTCGCAGATACACCGCTCCAACGACATACCTGACCGTGCCTGATGTATGGTCAACTTCAAGGGTGATTTCGACACCCTTCTCAACGACCTTGGAGATATCAAACACTGCAAGTGACATCGCGGTGGATATCCAGACAGAGGCATCAGCGGGGTGGAGACCTGTCCATGAAAGCAAACAACGTCAAAATACTGTTTGTTGAGCAGGATTTAGGCGTACCAGGACAGATACTGCAGAGCAAAAAGTCAGCATTGCACTTCAAATCAACTCCATGCTTACCGTCTACCAAAAACTAAAGCAGATCTTGCGAGGATCGGGTTCGGCATTTTTTCCGTTATTGTCCAAGAAGCGTTCAGGGTTGAATTGCGAGGGGTTAGCATATGTCCGCGAGTCATTGAGCATGAACCTGTCTTTCAATTTGGTTGATATGTCGAACACGGAAATATAAAAGTACTGACCAAATATTAGCTATTACCAAGGAACCTTTTGGGATGTAGTGCCCGTCACGAATATCGTCTTCGCTGACGCGATGGGGGATGGCTGTCAATTGAGTGATCGATACCGCTCGACAATTAAAGAATGCGATAAACGAGATCCACAAACCGGTAGGGCCGACAACATTCCAGCGATAGATTTCTTTCACAAGCGCCTCGGTATAAGGGAGAGTCGCGATCTACGAAGGAGGGAAGACGATCAGAACCAACAACAGCGTCTATTTCAGCCTGAGCCTTCTTCTCCACATCGGGGAACAGTGTCATAGCAAGGAAATAGGCGTAGATTGGAGAAACTATCTGTGTAGATAGGAGTTAGTCTCAATATATGGTGATATGAAGGAAGGGGCCAACCGTGTCGGCACCACCAGCGTTAAGGAATGCAGCAGACCACATCACCACAGGATCCTCTTCCGCAGATAAAGTACGACCTTCTAACAGATTCGAGGTGAAAGACGTCGGGGCAATGCCAGCAGCCTGTGAAATGTTCAACTCATGATCGCAAAACTATTACCGTCTGATCCTTAACGAGCCAGGGTGTGGAAACCATATCCTCGCGAGTCTTGAACTATTCACGGGCTAAGCGCTTGAAGCCAGCACCAGGGAACCACTCGGGGACGTTGGCCACTGGAAACAATCAGACAAATTGCAAGCAAAGGTCAGAGCCTTACAGTCTTACAGAATGGCATGATGTCAACCGTGAAGGCGCCTGGAGCAGCGGACCGCGAGAATTGGTCCATAGCGCGGTCTGCAAGGTCGATAAATGGATCGTTGTTCTCCTTCACCTCATAACCATGAGAGATTCGCAGAATGATGGCGCCAGCGATGCTAGAGAAATTCAAGGTCCCATCCATGCAAGGGTAAATCATACGATATACTGTCGAACATGAGCTCGCAGTTTCTTGAGGTTCAAAAGCACACGCTTCAGGAATCGGCAAGTCTCAATCTCCTCAATCGGGTGGTAGACACCCAAGGCGGCGCGATTGCTGATGATCTGGTGCATGCTCTTGCGGACTGGCGTAAGCGGTCACCATACGAAAGAAGACCCAAAGCGTGCTTCCAGTCAACAAGTTCGCCACCCATAGGCAGAACAAGATGGTCAAAGTACACAGTGCCTTTCTTGTCTAACATGTCCACGGCACTCTTGACGGAATTTAGCACAATGATGTGCCCCAGAACCTCGACATGTGAGATGTCGCCTGTACAGCATGGAGCTGAAATGTATCGTGTTGGGAAACATGAGCCACTCACCATACTTCTTGCCCCACTCTGCAAAGGTGAGCCAAGACTTGATGCGAGGTATGTCCGAGACGTTCCCAGTGAGAGGCCACCCCGGAGTTCCAGGGGGATATGTCTTGCCGAATGCCTACTTAACCAGATACACTCCGGCACTAGCAAAACACAGGTCCAGCCAAGTGACGTTGGTGGGTGTCAGCATGCTAGCTGAGCAATAGCAAGAGATTGTGTAGTGAGCGATCAGATATCGGTAAGAGGAGTCCTCTCCTGGACATTATAATCTATATGCGTAGGCTGCCAGGCTGCCCACGTGTGATCAACCTATAGGTGACTGAGCGCGGGAGAACATGATGTGGAGTCGGATGATCAATGCAAATCCCTATCTCCGCCCTGGATAATGAGGGGACGATCCAAAGTTCAAGAAGGGGACAAAGTTATTTGGCACCGTGATTGATCGTCAAGACGTCCGGTCAATCGTGGCCAGTTGACTGCAAACCTAGAATTTTCATGTTCTCGCAAGCGGGATTTGGTAGGCAAGACAGGATGTAATTGTAGGCTGCAGTTGGGAGTAGCGTTAATAACGGACATGGAGACAGTAATTATAGGTCTATATAGAAAAGGGCTTCCAAAGTTGTAAATGCACCGCAATATTCAGCATGATCGGCAGCAAAAACTCACCGGACCACTGATTCGGACGTCCCTGAAGTAAGATAGTGCATACGGAAGGGCGCCCCCTCGCATCACTGATCAACATTTCGAGGGTCTGGAACGAGTTGACAACAGCTCGAATCGCTACTACTGGAAATGCAAATATTGCAGTGACACTGATAACTCATCAAGTGCTCGAATCCAGGGTTGTGGCAGCAACCACACAGGTAGCCAATGGCAGGTCATTCGAATTCATGGTGAAGGTCGCACTTGACATTGCAATGCAATTGAAATGGGACATAATGATGGCGAAAAACTCTCAGACCTGCAGGCATATAGTCAGTCACTAGTTCCATTCGCTGTCGACAGGGCGGACGACCTTTCTTGGACCTTGATGAAAAGACCTTCCAATCAATTCCGAAATCCACCCACACAAGGCCTTTGCTGTGACAATACTCTCAATTATAGAATTGTAGAGCATGCAGGCGAAGTAGAGCACACATTCTCTGATCTCGGCACAACACAATCCGCGCGATGGTGTGATCTCCTGGCAGTTGACACATTTGAAACACTCGGCAGAATTCGTGCAAACCTTTGATACCGCAGCGCCGTAAAAGTCGCGGAGGCTGGGAAGTCCACCCACCGTCGACATGCTCACATGCACAGCTCTCGAAGAGTTGAAAGGACTCGAGGGAAATGCTTTTGATTTTGACGAGTTGAGTTGGGTCGGGTCGAACAAGTAATAGTAGGCAAAACTAAATCCAAGTTTACGTACTATATTTACTCGGATCAGCCGGCATAAATATAGTTTGCGGAGTGGGAATATTGGAAAACATTAAAGCCGCATCTGCAGAATGTTCCGGGCCTGGTCATTTCAAGCTTGCACTCTCAATTCAACGAACCGTGACACCAACACCCTTACAGTTCTCATTCCGAATCACTGGTGAGAACTTGTTAAAGATGCGGGTGGCTGCTAGTTCACTACAATGAATAGGGTATAGTACGGGTATACCCGCGGGTCGGAAGATCAACACCGTACCCGTGCGGGTAGGGGTACGGTATTACCGTACTAACCCGTGGTATAGCAACTTACCCGCGGTGTTGCATTAACCCGCGGGTACAAGAAATAGCAGTACTAGTACGTAGATCTAATACCTAACGCTCTTGTCCTTCTGCCAGTAAGGCCCAAAAATGTTCTTCACCGAACTTCATGGCTTGTGTGCATTCGATAAGTATGATGGACAGGTTGTTGTCCTTTTCGAGCAAAAGCAGAGAAAACTGATCCGCTCGTGGCCTGTACCTTTCCGCCACTAAATGCACGATCAACTGCCTCTTTGCCCCAGCAGCCATTGGCGTGGTGCCTTAGATTCGTAGTCGATGACTTATCCTTGGAGTCCTGGAAGCGGCGGACACCTCCAACAGAGAGTTTGCACTTGTGTGCCCCGCAAGGGAAGAAATGAACTAGACGTCCGTTGTGATACTGGACAGCCACAGCATGGAGCTTAAAAAATGTATATACCGCTGAACGCCAAGTTTTCTTGAGTGTCTCTGTGAGTGAAAATGAATCAAGGTCCACGTAGACACGAGCAATAAGTTCACATACCTAGATCAGCTTCGTCATCCTGTTCAGCGGCAGGAGCTGTATTATTTTCATCGACATCGACATCGACATCAATTACTTCCGGCGCAGCAGAGTGCAACTCGGAGGGGGTTGCTTTGACCTGTGGAATGATCAGCTTAACACGTTTTGCAGTATTTTCCGCCATGGACTGCGGAGACGACGATACATCTGAGTGCGTTGAGGTAGACTCGGCAAGCAAGGTAGTGTCATTGGCAGTAGGCTGGTTAACCATGACGATGGAGTGAGTGGGACGATTAAGAAATGTAGAGCCTGCACACCTTACTTTATACTGTTGAATCACCAAGTTGTAATCAATAATAGTAATGCGTCGCCGAGACGGAAGAATATGAACTGGTAGGATATTGAAGCAGCGAGAAATAGGATAGAAGCAGTGGGTCACTGTTGCAGTCAACGGCCTCCGAAAAATAAGGATCGTAGTGGGTGTCATGTCCAACATGTAGTACCGCGGACAACATTCGGAGATAGTGCGGCTACCGTGCTGACGGGTACGGTGTGACCACGGGTAGCACATCTCTACACCGTACCCGTACCCGCCATACCCGTGCTATACCCTAACAGTGAATACGCTTCGTTGAAGTTCGTCACTTCTGATCGTCCAAATATGCATCAGTCCAGGTGATAAGATACTACCTCGGAAATGCCTACAAGCGCTCAGTGGCGCTGTTACTCGGTACCCATGTAGGTAAGGTGCTTCCGCAAATATTTTGATCTATGGATTGGCTCGTTTTTCTACATCTCGACCATCGCATTGCGCATTTGTCCATCTTCGGAATAGTGTGGCACACGTGGCCGATTGGAGTTCTTATAATGTGCTCTCGTTACTGTTTTGATCAACTATCATGGCGGAACATCAGGACCAAGTACCTCTTACTGACAATGGCGTTCCTGACACAGGAATTGATGTTATCGTTGTTGGCGCTGGCTTTGGAGGTATCGCCTGTGCAATCGAATGCAAAAGAAAGGGTCACCGGGTGATGATCCTCGAGAAAGTGCATGAATTGAAGCACCTAGGTCGGTAACGATCGCACACCTATTATTCTTAGCTGATGGCGGAATCCAGGTGACGTGCGTTCATTTGGGGTGATGATTTGCAGCTTGAGGACTGACAAAGTGCTAGATGCTGGGCCTTGGCGCAAATGCTGGTCGCATCCTGGCCAGATGGGGCCTCCATGAGAAGTACAAAAAAAGCATTTTTTTCTGATCAAAGTAATTGAAAATGAAACAGATTGTGGGACATCTCCGCTAACGCACACGAACTTCACATCCATGATTACCTCGGAGGTCTCATTCAAGTGCAAAAGCTGCCCCTGACGCTCTTCGGAGCGTTTGCTTACAATGGTCATCGAGCGCTTCTTCACGAAGTCCTTTTTGAGCATGCGAAGTCCTTGGGCATCGAGATTCGCATGGGACATCAGGCCGTAGAATATTGGGAGAACGAAGCGAATGGAAAGGCTGGTGTCAAAATCCTATCGGGTGAAACGTTTGACGCCGATGTCATCGTTGCTGCAGATGGAGTGAAGAGTTTAGCCAGAAAATTTGTTATCGTAAGTTGGAATTTTACCCTGCTAGTCAATTTACCGGTCAACATCGATGAAGGGGTACCAGGACAACCCAAAACCTTCTGGTTACGCTATTTACCGAGCGTGGTTCGATGCTGAAGAGCACGGTATCATGTCAGACCCATTGACCGACTTCCTGACCATTCATGGGGATCAGTTGCACACGTGGATTGGTAGGTGGGGTAGTCCCCAGTTTTTTCTTGATTACTCACCCTTCGTAGGTAAAGACGTGCACTTTATAGCGACTTCCTCCCACGGAGGTAAAGTTGTTTGTTTTTTCATCACTCACAAGTGTGCAAATCATACTTCTCATGATATTCAGAGCTAAATAATAAAATTTTAGAGACAACACAGCTGTTGATGGCGACTGGTCGTCCCCGGGTAAGATAGAAGACGTACTCGACATTGTGAAAGACTGGGACCCGCGGTGCGCTGCAGTCGTCTCCAAAGCTCCCTCGTGCATCGACTGGAAGCTTCTTGTACACGACCCTCTTCCTACTTGGATCAGCAAATCTGGTCGTGTAGTATTGATTGGCGATGCTGCTCACCCATTCTTACCGTAAGGAAGTATGGCTGATTGATGCTGAACTCATTTGCTCACCATGTGGGTTGGCAGAACAAGCATGCAGGGTGCATCTCAAGCCATTGAGGATGGCACAACTTTAGCAGTTACCCTGAATCTTGCTGGCAAAAACAACGTTCCACTGGGCACGAGGACATGGGAATCGATCCGGTATGTGACATAATTTGTCCCAAAAAAGATGTGGAAACTTCTGCATCATACTGTACAGGTATCAACGGGTGCGTGATGCACAGCTGTTGGGGGTGACTACGCGTGATAAATGGCATGGGGCGAAACCCGGTGACTCTGGAAAAAGTTTTGAGCTTCCCATGCCAGAGTGGTTGCTGGCATTCGACGCTGAGGCACACGCATATGCCACTTACGACGGAATAGCTCAGTCTATAGTTGAAGACGGCTATCGTCAGCCATCTCTTTCTAGGGAGTAGTAATTGTGTGAATCTTGATGATATCTATGAGCGTGTATGTAAATATAAGGAATCTATGGTGTTATACTGCATATTTATTATTTGCGTGTTCCGCTGCGTGGTGCATGTTGCGCAAAGTTCGTGTTTTTTGCAAGAACCACTGAGAGTTCGTAATGCACATTTGATTCACAATTTATTGACTTCCGGGTGCAACTCTGACATTACTTCAATTGAATTGACAGAAACCCATAGATGATCCCTTGCCCTCCATCTCGCTTTCCTCACACAGTATCTCAGGCTGAGGTAGCGATAGTCTTCCACCTTCCCGTCTCCGCATTTACATCACCTGCGCGTATCAGGCCTGACATGTTCCGCGCCATCCTCAGGAAACTGAGCACACAATATAGTCTTGTGTTCGTTCGGAAGCGCCATTCGATGATACCGCAAGCTGAAACACAGGCCCTTTCGTTTCACGTCCAACTTATGATGGGCCTTACATGTAAGCGAGGAGACACCTGTGTCGTCCTGTATATGAAGCACCATCACTACTTTCTATACCTCCCCACGCCTTGAAACCCTTCATGTAGTGACGAGATATGCGGTGATGACATTCTTCGCATTGGTACTGGTAGAACTCCCAGCCCATACAATATCGGGATGCATGACAGATTTAGATAACGAGAATCATCTGTGTGCCTAGTTAACATCCTGCTGAATGAGCGCAATGGCTTTTGCAGAACGAGGCCTAATAGAGCACTTGAAGGGTTTGGGATGGCTGGGAGTACGTCTATCAAAACTAGCACCGCGGATGCGATAAGATGCACGACATACCTGATTGTGCCTGACGTAGGGTCAACTTCAGGGGTGATCTCAACACCCTGCTCGACGACCTTGGAGATATCAAACACTGCGAGTGACATCACGGTGGATATCCAGACGGAAGCATCAGCGAGATGGAGGCCTGTCCATGAAAGCAAACAACGTCAAAATACTGTTTGTTGAGCATGATTTAGGCGTACCGGGGCAGATACTGCAGAGCAGAAAGTTAGCATTGCACTTCAAATCAATTCCATACTTACCGTCTACCAAAACCAAAGCAGATCGTGCGAGGTTCGAGTTCGGGATCTTTTCCATTATCGTCCAAGAAGCGTTCAGGGTTGAATTGCGAGGGGTTAGCATATGTCCGCGGGTCATTAAGCATGAACCTGGCACACAACTCTATCATGTCGAATCCAGACAAATGCGAACACTAACCAGATATTAGGTATAATCAAGGAGCCTTTCGGAATATAGTACCCATCATGCATATCGTCCTCAGAGACACAGTGGATGATACCTGTCTTTAAGCGATCGACACCGCTCGGCAAGGAAAAGAATACGATAAACGCATACCTGTAGGGGCAACAACATTCCAACGCAGGATTTCCTTCACAAGCGCCTCAGTATAGGGGAGGGAGTCGCGGTCTGCGAAGGAGGGAAGACGATCAGTACCAACAACGGCGTCTATTTCAGCCTGAGCCTTCCTCTGCACATCAGGGAAAAGTGTCATCGCCAGGAAAAGCGAGTAGATTGTAGAAACTGTCTGTAGATGCAGATATCAGTCTCGAGGTATGATAATTAATCTGTGATATGAGGGGAGGAGCTAACCGTGTCGGCACCACCGGAGTATAGGGCTAGAGCAGACCATTTCACTATGTGATCTTCTTCTGCAGATAAAGTACGGCCCTCCAACAGATTCGAGGTGAAGGACAGTGGGGCAATTCCAGCAGCCTATAAAATGTTCAACTTGTGACCAGCAGACTATAGATGTTGGCTACCATCTGATCCTTGACGAATTTGTATGGTGTATCAACCATCTCTTCGAGAGTTTGGTGCCATCCACGGGCCAAGCGCTTGAATCCAGCACCAGGAAACCACTCAGGAACCTTGGCCACTAGAAATAGTCAGGTCATTGTAAATGTCAGAATGCTGTAGTCTTACACCACGGTATGATATCAACCATGAAGGCACCCGTAGTGGTGGACCGCGATAATTGGTCCATAGTGCGGTCGGCAAGGTCGACGAAGGGGTCATTATTCTCCTGCACGTCATATCCATATGAAATTCGCAGAATAATAGCGCCAGCGGTACTGCAAAAAATCAAGGCCCAATTCATGCAATGACAAATACCACATACTGTCGAATATGTGCTTGCAGTTGCTCGGGTTTTGCAAACACACGCTGCAGGAATCGGTGGGTCTCGATCTCCTCGATTGGCTCGTAAAAATTCATGGCAGCGCGATTTCCAATGGCGCGGTGGATGTTCTTGCGGTAACAGCGAAAACGGTCACCATAAGAGAGAAGACCCAAAGAGTGCTTCCAGCCAACAAGTTCACCACCCATTTGAAGAACCGGACGGTCAGAGTACATAGAACTTTTTTTGTCTAGCAATTCCATCGCTGTCTTGACAGAATTCAGCACAATGATGTGCTGACCCAGAACCTCGACATGCGAGATGTCACCTGCACAGCATGAAGTTGAAATGTATCGTGTTGGGAAACACGAGGCACTCACCGTATTTCTTGCCCCACTTGGCGAAAGTGAGCCAGGCCTTGATGTGAGGTATGTCCGAGACATTCCCGATGAGAGGCCACCCCGGAGGTCCAGGAGGATATGGTGCAGGGTTCTTCTTGCTGAATGCCTGCTTGACCAGATACACTCCGGCACTAGCAAGACATAGGTCCAACCAAGTGACGTTGGTGAATGTCAGCATGCTAACTCAGGAAGAGCAAGAGATTGTGTAGTGAGCGATCAGATATGGGGAAGAGGAGTCCTCTCCTGGACATTATATGTGTAGACAGCCAGGCTGCCTACGTGTGATCAACCTATAGGTGACTGAGCGCGGGAGAACATGATGTGGAGTCAGATGATCAATACAAATCCCGATCTCCACCCTGCAAAACAGTGAGGGGACGATCCAAAGTTCAAGAAGGGGACAAAGTTGTTTGGGACGGTGATTGATGGCCTATATGATACGTCCGGTCATTTGTGACCAGTTGACTGCAACCCTACAGCAATATGAATGTTGCAGCGGCCCTCAGGCTATAATCTTTATGTTATCGCAAGCGGGATTTGGTAGGGAAGACACGATGTAATTGTAGGCCGCAGCCAGTAGCGTTAACAACGGACATGGAGACGGTAACTAGAGGCCTATGTGGCATAAGAAAGTGCTTCCTTGGAACCGACTTGGGAAGAGAGGTCGGGATTATAAATATTATAAGATGAAGGGGTAGGGACTTGACTGTTAGAGCAAAGTGGGCCAAGTGAAGTTGGCGCAGCCGTGACGCGCCTGTGACGCAGCTTATTATTATGTGACGCAGCCCCGTCACAAATGCAGCTGGGTCAAGCACTATTCACACTACGACAAGTTCTCCCCAACATCTTCGCAGCCTCCGTACTAATGTAAACCTCCACACTTACCTATGCCGCGTCAAGCATAGCACATGCCGCGTCACGGCTGCGTCAGACCTCATCCATGCCGCGTCAGGACTTTTCAATAACTGTCAGTGTCGCTTAGGTATATAAGCATTCTACGGACTTGGCCTGCGAGTGTGGTTGAATGTGGCTACTCACTTATAATGCCTGAAAAGGGCCTCTTGCTCGTCTTGGTATCCTGTGCAGCTGATTCAGTCCTATGGCACTGCTAGTTTCCCTGCTACTTCACGCAACCGAGTACGCTGGCAGGTAGTTTGGTGTTGCAAATTCCCATCCAGTCTCGGATCACCTCCTAGTGATGTCGAGCAAGGAGATCTCGTGGACGAACTCTGGCAGGAATAAGCTAAGAGGCTTGAGATTCGCGTGAGTGACATTGACTGGTTATGTACTCGGTCCTCTTAACATGAAGTATTGTGTAGCGCAGAGAATGGGCCCACTCTTGGAATACCCCTCGCGAAGAAGACTTGATTCAAAACTTTATGTTAGCACAACCATCGAAAGAATTGGACGACATTGTGCGGCCTCATATTGCTTTGCTTCAGAAGCTCCTAACTTGAGCCAGTGTGGTGCGGAGGCATATCCTGTGATAGACTACATCTTGTGGTCGAAGAAGAACTCAGGTGGTGTGGGTGATATAGTATACCATTTTGTGGTGACCTCTCATCTCACGAGTGTGCAAAAATCGCACGTTGGTTCTCCGAGAACATTCCCGGTGCCTCCAGTCAAGTCGAAAAATGGCTCGGTGGCATGCCTTCGGTGCACGCTTTCACTCTCGTCGAAACTCAGAACAAGGAATGGAATGATAGCGAGCTGTTGAAGATGGCCTGTGTTGATCTCATAATAATAAGCTATCCTGCCGACAGCTCAGGCTTCGTGGCTGACGTAGACCTCGAGTGTTTGACCACACTAGAAGCAAGGATGTTCGAAGATTCCGAAGAAGGACCTGCAGGCAACCAGCAGTGGATGCTGGTCATCATCACAGGTGGTGGAACGTGTATCTCAACATTCCTACTGAGTGGGTTCTGGGCAGAGATTACAGCGAGAGTGAACTTGAAGTAAGGAAAATATTACCTGCTCTGTTCAATAGGTCTCGGTGTGATTGACAGCGCGGCCCCTTATTCAGCGATAGCTCTGATGCCACGTCTGCAGACGAGTTGTCCGACGTTGTAGCTCCTTCGCTGCCGGCTGAAGAGGAGACGCCCGTCAAACGTCGCCCTTCACTGTCAGCTGAAGAATGCGCACCAGTTAAGCGTCAACTTGCTTCAAAGAGGGAGGGAGGAAAAGACAGTAGTCTGATGTGACTAGTAGTATGTGTCCTTAATGTAGAACACTGGCGCGTCAGTGCCAAGAAAATAATCATCAGCTGATGACTAGCTAGTAGTATATGTGCCTATGGTAAATAAAATCAATGAAGGAATGATCATGAACTCGTATAACTTGATGTGGGAGTTGAATATAGAACATAGGAGTGAGTTGCACTCTTCAAGTTAGTAGCCGCCGGGCCGCGTCAGAGACTTCGGAGGCAATAGAATGTCATAGACTCTCAGAGAGCCTATTCTGCCATTGAACGTTGACGTTCTCTAGCTACTTCTTACCCTAGTCTGCCTAGACAACTATTGTATCTATACTGCTCTTGACGTTCTAGATACTCTTGGTCGACATCAAGTATGGCCAGCAACCTTTACGAAACACTTGGCTTGAGCAGAGATGCTACTCCAGACCAGAGTACGTAGTCAAACACATAGTCATCATAGGTCGAGTCTTGTAAATTCACAACCCTGACCGCAGTCCGCAAGGCTTATAGGAGGAAAGCCTTAGAAACTCATCCTGACCGCTTGCCTCAAGGCGCTTCTCCAGCGCAGAAATCTGCATCAGAGGAGATGTTCCGTAAGGTAACATTTCCAAGGCGCTCATTTTTTCGAAGCAGATTGAATTCATCAACTATTTTAGGTCAATAACGCTTACGAAGTCCTCAGCAACCCAGACAACCGCAAGGTTCATGTCGCTTGTACTATTTTATATTTTATTCTAATTATCTTTCAGGCCTATGACCAGCACGGAGTATGGCCTCCTCCAACTGCCCAGGAGAGTTACACGCAGGGCAACTGGCAACGTCCTGCTAGAGAGCCCTTTCAAGATCCATTTTTTCAGGACCCCTTTTTCCGACAACCATTTTTCGGTCACAGTCCCCAAGCAGGCCCATTCTTCCCTTCTTCACGTCATCAGCACTTCCACGACTTCACAGACCCTTTTATACTCTTCAATCAAATTTTTGGAGATCTCCATCAAGCCTTTTCAAGAGATCCCTTCGGTGATTCATTCGGTCATCGGGATGATGGTCCTTTTGGCCGAGGGTTCATGTCTCCTATGTCCATGCCTCACATTACGAGTTCGCCGTTTGGATTCCTCACCGGCGGAAACCTAAATGCATACAGCTCTTCTTCCAGTGGGGGATTCGCTGGTGGCCCGAGTGGCTCTAGATGGGTTTCTGAGAGTTACACAACTTCCAATGTGAACGGCATTACCCACACCAAAGCTGTTCGTAGAGATTCACAAGTAAGTGGTGTTTACTTGTCTATCTCTATCTTGATTATCATTCGTTATTCATTAGGGCAACGAGCACGTCACCTACTCATTCCCAGATGGTACCGAGCGCCGCCTGATCAATGGGATCGAGCAACCCTCAAACTCTAACCCTCCCCCATCTCATCGTAACAACCGTGCCATCGCTGCACCGCCGCCAAGTGAAGCCCCTCCTCCGCCATATGATACTGTTGTCCCTCCGCCAGCTCCAGGATCCACGCGCTCATCGCGGTCTATTCATTCCAGGTCCCGGGACTACGCAAGGCAACCCCATGATCCCAACCCTACATACTCGATGCAGCCACAGGCGCCTTACGCCTCGCAATATGTGGATCCAAATTCGTCTGGTGCGTACCACGGTTTGTGTGCGTTCAGGAACGCTGACTCGCAGTCGCGTATCTCTTTTACAGGACATCAGAAGAAGAGCAGGAGCCATGGTAACGCAGACGAGGCGCGGGGTGGGTCTGCACGGAGCTTTTGGAAGTGAATGAAGCTATGATCAAGATGATGAAATTATTGTCTCCATACCTGGCCGCTCACTCTGATTGCTGATGATTCTGCGATGCATTTGTTGTTTGTTTATTTTCATTCTGCCAGTGTTGTACTGTCATCCACTGTATGTTGTGTTCCACTTTGTTACCTCCCTATGGACTCTGAACTGGGTCATTTCTTACTGATGTAGTAAGGCTACTGACAATGGAAGAATTAACTTTGCTCATTTTGTTAATTGTTATTACACATTGCACCGCGATAAACCCAAAAAGCAATGACGATACTTCAATCTCAACGCTCACAACCCTTCAAAGAAGGACAAATCTTGTGCGGTCAACCCACCCGTCTGAACCGGCTTTGCAGGAGGTCTCTCGGCTTGCGACGACGACAATGACGCAAATGTTAACAGCGGCTGGGACAACGGCGCAGGCGGCGGGGATGGCGACAACTTCGGCACCAGCATCTTCGGTGGCGGAGACCCAAACTTCGGCACCGACAACGCCGCGCCGCTATCGCTCAACAGATCCATATCCCGACCAAATGACGGAGAAGCAGGTGGTGGTGGCAGCATGGAATGCCTGGGATGCGCATCCACTGGGGACGGCCACTGCCCACGCTGTGTGGCAGCATGATCAAGCAGACTCTGCGTGCGTATGTGTATGGATGTGCCAGACTGCGAGCTCGGCATGGCTGCTGCTGCTGCTGCTCCTCCAACCACCTTTGAGGGCTTTGCTGGGACAGGCGGTGGAGATGGCGTACGGATCTGCGATGGAGTCACAAAGTCGTCAAAGTCGTCGAAAGACATTGACTTCGATGACTTGGCGGAGTTCAGTGCTTGTGTGGAGGATGGTGAATTGAGAGATGAGTCCATGGACTCGCGTGGTGCCGGGAAGGGGTCTGTGCGAGGGAGGGTTGAGAAAGCGGAGAAAGAGTCGTCGTCGTCGTCAT
Source organism: Suillus americanus (assembly GCA_016695465.1). Lineage (NCBI taxonomy): Eukaryota > Fungi > Basidiomycota > Agaricomycetes > Boletales > Suillaceae > Suillus > Suillus americanus. Next base: position 156,416 of record MU177897.1, read on the forward strand.
CGTCCTGATATGTGGCTGCTGCCCAGTCGGTGCTCGGGGATGATGTGAAAGAAGTAGCCCCCATGGGATGCACGCTGGGCCGTGGGGTTTGCGGGGGTGAGACAGGGGGTGGCAGGAGTGGTGGTATCGAGAGCGCAGAAGGTGCCTTGGGTGGCGGCGGGAGTTGAAAGGGTGAGTGCGTTCTTGAGGATGGTTGAGGTGGCGAGGGTATTGCAGGTGGTATTATTGGGTTCGTGTAAGCAGAAAAAGTCGCATTAATTGGTGAAGATGGTTTTGGAGGTACTGCTGGGCTGTGCGGACGCGATAACGACATCCCTGTCACTGGGGACAACGGTGGCGGCGGGAATAGAGCACGAGCCGAAGTATGCTGTGGAGAACCACGCGCAGGTTCCAGCGTAATACCCAAGCCACTCGGACCGACAGAAGGAAGTCGGCTGGTGTTCACAGATGGGGGTTTTGGTGGTGGTGCGATTGGTGGTGGTGCGATTGGGGGCGGAAGCTTTGTGGGTAATGGTGTTGGATTTGAATTTATCAAACTCGACAGCGCTTTCAGCTGGGCATCGTCCGTGTCGTCATCGGGGTCATGTGCACTAGGCATATCGGAAAGGAAATCAAGGTCGTCTGTTGACAGGGCAATAGACTTGCGCTCAGACCCAGTGCCTTTGGCACGTGAGAAACGGTTCAGAAAGCGCGAAACGGCCGATGGCGCAGGTGTGACTACTGGAATCACGACATCAGGAACTGCGGATGAGCTGGCTGCTGGGGATGAAGGCATGAAGACGGCTGGAGTGCGAGCAGGAGATGTATCACGTTTCTCTGGTGCCTGGGGCTTCATGCTATCGACGCTAGAACGCGCGGATAAAAGTGGTGGTCGCACATCTTCTGCCTTTGCATCTGCAGAAGGTATTGACGATGATGCCTTGCGGTTCCAGAACGAGAGTAATCCTGCACCAGGTTTCTTGGGATGAGTTGCATCAGCAATAGCAGCGCGTTCGTCTTTCTCTAGGATTCGCCACCCCACAGGAGTATCATCCACAGGAATATCTTTCCTAGCTTTGACTGATTTCTCCCAGTCCGTCGACCCTTTGGAACTAAGAAGAAGGGCCATTGGGCTCTTACGTGTCAAAGGCATATGCCTCGTGAGCTTGAGCGCGTTATTTACCGCTTTCGCAGTGGCTGTCTGCGAGAACTGCATTGGAGGGGACAACGCCATGTCCTCGGGGACCAAGTCGTTTAATAAGATCGTACTGAAGTAAGAGGCATGTAAATTGCACCGTAGAGAAATACCAGGTTATGTACATACATGTTCTCAAGTCCATCAAAACCAGTCCTCCAGTTGCTAGCATCCGAGTCGGACTCTGTCACTGGCCAGAGCTCACCGGAGACTTCCTGGCACTTCTGGACGAGAGCTGCCATCATTTCAGGGGGCTGAACACTAGTTAGTTAGTTAAGTCGACACACATAAACACCATTCATACCACTGCGCGGTTCAACTTCTCTTTTTCTTGTCGCGCCGATTCCCATTCATCTGGTGGCTCTTCAGCGCTGACAGACACCTCAGGTGCAGATGTATCCACCCAGGCGGTACCCCAGTCATCACCATCATCTGTTGAGAGGGTTATCGGGTCTGCCCATGCTTCACCGTCATCCTCTGTTTCCTCCTCTTCTTCTTTGACAGACGCGCCGGCTTCAAAACCACCATCTACGTCAGGACTGTCTGGAACTGGGGGAGTAGGATCGACTGTTGGTGGCACCGGGTGAGGCTCTGCGTAATCTGGGGGAGCAAGTACTACAACGTTGTCCTCTTCGCTGGCTGTGGCAGCTGTGGGTACGGGACATATGGCCTCATCTTGAGTCTCTGAGTCAACAACTGCTTCTCTTATTCTTTGACGAGAAAAGTTTATCTTTGCGTACGTCGAAGAGTTCCACGCGCCACTATCGTCGATGGAAGAGGTCCAGAGAGCGTCGCTAGTGTGAGATGATTCTGGCCACTGTGTATTGTTGCTTGCGGACCATGATGGAAGTCCTATATCTTCCTCTTGATCCTGAGTTTTATTGCCAACGGTATAGGTCCAGGACGGTGTCAGAATGGGTTTCTTTCGATTGTTTGACCCATCTTCTGATTGCTCCCAGCCTGAGGTTGTGGCCCAAGGGTTGTCCATAGCAAGCAAGCAAGTCAAGCCGGTTCAGGCTACCACTGAATGAGAATGTTTCAGCCGTTCACTCACGACACTGGGCGGACTCCAGTTTGTCCAGGAGGCAGCTATACATACCCTAATAACATTTATTGTCGAGCTCAAAGTATGAATTGCATGACATAAGTTGGGGGGTCGTGGGAATACTCAAGAGTAAGTTGTTCTAGAACTTCTACCGCTAGTACTACTAGGCTCAGCGCTCAGTACTTCAGTACTTACTCATTCAGCATCGACTTAGCCTATGTCATATAATATGGCATGCTTATGGTGACGATCTGTCCTTTCGGAGGTCAAGCTAAGATCGATCCGAACAAGAACTTACATTTTCTCGGTACTAGTACTCTCAGTGGTGTCATTTGCGGCGAAAACCCAGTTCGTCAAGGCTGTACTCGAGTATGTTCATGGATTCATGGGAGCCCGATGGACGTGCAACGCCCTGCTGGTGAGTGCAACTGCTGGTTGATTTTGGCTTAAGAACATCACCCAGGTACCCAGGTCCCTTATCATATGCGATGAGGCACAGCGGATTTACACGAGGGCGGGATTAATATATTGGCGTAATCGCCGCCGCACAACAGGGGTTTTCATACGGAAAGCTATCCGTGCTCAGCCAATCGTGTACAGTGAGAATCGCAACTCACAGAATGGAAATATCTATATTAGCATTCATTGTGCACATGCATCAGGGAAACGTAACTCGCTACAGAGTGCTACAGAGCGCTACAGAGCGCTCTGTAGCTCAATTGAACCCGCTGATGTGCGTCTGACTACTACATGGCCCGCGTTTTAATTCAAGCAACCCCGCGGGGACGATATACTTAGCTGTTACGGTTGTCCCAGAATTTTGGACGATTTTGGCACGACTGTGATAGCTAAGTACGTATTAAAGCAACGTATGTTCGAGTGCAGGTCCTCAGGCCTCATGGCCTCGCTTTTGGTTGTGGGCTGGTCGCTGCCAGAGACGGTGTATATATATGAATTATGAAATATTTTATTTGGCAAATAGTAAGCTTAAATAAAATCATGTAATACGTACCAAAAATGGCATGTGGAAAAGCTTGATCCATTTTAGGCACGTGGTAAATAAGAAATTGACTAGTATTGACTGGCGGTGTCAGGTCTTCTCGGAGTCCGCCAAGCTGCTCTTGTCTGATCCCCCTTAGCATTCATATTCAGTATCCAGCCGCGGCCGTCTTCGCCATGGCCATGGATATTGCCAACGGTGAACGTAACATATTGGATTGGGATGAAGACCATGTCCACCAATGGCTTTCAAGTCTTGGTTTTCCGCAGTATGAAGCTCAGATCAAAGGTGCTACTCGTATCATCTCCGAAGGTTCAAACGCTAAATACATTCCATATATCAGAGCACAATATATCCGGTGACGTCCTGTGCATGCTAGATGCGGAGGATCTCAAGGCAGTCGGGATAAGCACAGTGGGTCAGAGATTGGCCATCCTTAAAGCCGTCTATCAGGCTAAGCTCGCCCACCATGTGCCTGTCGAGGCCGACCACTACATTCCTCCTTGTGCGCACTTCTGTGATGACCACTACTTCAAAACATGACTTTTATCTTTAGCCGAAGCGCAGGAACGCAGTGTAACGGTTGAGAAGCTACACGACCTCGTCAGGGAACAAGGTCTGTCATCAACTTTTCTATATCATGGAATTGTGCTAAGATCATTCCTTGGAACAGCACAAAAAGTGCATTCACTCGAGGAAGACAACAAACGTCTGAACGAAAGATTTCAACTGCTTGTTGAAGAGATCAGTCAGGCTCCACTAAAGCGACAACCCTCCTTCAAGTGGGCTCAGTATGTCAACCCTACCAAGTCACCGACCAAACCCGACGTTGAATCTCCCCATCCTTCTCCCCAACAAGTGGACCTTGATAGTTCTCATAGTCGCGGGATCCAACAAAATCAATCCCACAAGCATCCACCGGCACCTGTAGAGTCACCTGTGCAACCGTCACCTTCAACATCATCATCCCGACCAAGCCGACAAGATAGCACCGACAATCTCAAGAGTTTCAAAGTCAGTTTAGAGGACCCGACGTGGAAAGTGCTTCCCGCCGCCCTTAAGAAGTACAAGATCAACAACGATCACTGGCAAAATTATGCTATGTTCATATGTTACGGTTCCCCTGGTAAGCAGAACGGTTCTCACAAACAAAAATGACCTAATTGGTCTGCAGGAAGCCGCATCGAGCGATGTCTTAGTTACGATGAAAAGCCTCTTCTACTCTTCCAAAAACTCAAAGACGCAAAGAAGAACCCTGTTTTCATGCTCAAGCACATCAAAGATATCCGTTCTCCCATCGCTGTCGCACAGCAAAAACACGCGTTGCGCAAGGCGTCCGTTGCATCTGAGTCATCATCTAGCCAATCAAACAATAAGTCTTCATCAGGGCATGGCAGGGCAGCCACGCGACCACCAAGATTGGAAGTTAACGACATCGCACTTCCCGCACCCTTGTTAACAGGCACCACACCACAAGCTGGATGGCCAGAGGTCATGTCGCCGGTACTGGAGAAGCAAGAGCAGGAGGTTGTGAATAACCGAGACACATGTTCAACTTCGACGACACTCGTTGGCCATGCGAGCACCATAGAGGTTCCAAAAGCACGAACCACGAGCACTGCTGATGCGGACACAGCAAGGAGGGAGATGCCTCCACCAATGTCTGGAGTATCATATGCGGTTGCAATATACCCATATATGGCTGAGCAGGAAGATGAGTTTGACGTGGTTGTGTAGGTATTTTTTTTACTTACTAGTGTTGGCTATACTCAAGTCTTATCTAGTGGTGATACATTCGTCATTTTATCGCGCGCACGAGGGTGGTGGGTGGTGCAACGGGATCCGACAGGTTCGGGTGTGGTCGACACCGACACCTCAAAGCAGGGCTGGGTACCTGCAGGTTGCCTGCTTGAGACAAATGTCCCAGTTGCATCCGCTATTGCAGAAGCTACTGCACTTTCCAAGGCAGCAGGATCCTCTGAATTGCCATTAGCAGCTGATTCTAAAACGCCCATCCTCCCGTTGAGCATCATATCGACGAGTTTCCCAGGAATAGCCCTTATGGACTACAAGAAGAAAGGCGAAGAGGAGTTGGATCTAGTGAAAGATGATGCGCTAAGGGTGTTCAAGAAGTACAATCACTGGTCATATGTGAGTCATAGTTTGCCGCCTATGATATGCAGCTCACTTGCAATGCAGGCTGTCAAAGAAGATGGCGGTGATCGAGGATGGGTACCTGTGCGTTTACTTTTTACGTTTTTATGGAGACTCACTAACCTCCTTGCCACTTACTACTAGTCATGGTTCATTGGCAAAGTGCCTACCCCTGGCGCGGCGCCACCGACGCCGAGTACGAGCTCCGCTCCCGCACTCAGTAGTGGACCCTCCGTCTCCCTCGACGCTGAGGGTGCGAACCAAAATCAGGTTTCACCGATGTCCTCCGCCTTCCCCGTGCAGCAAAGAAGCGGTGTTGTATAATGTCTCCACCACAAACTGACAAATAGCTTCTTTCATGTACATTATTCCATCCTTCACTACTGATATTTTCTCATTCTTGGTTCCTTATTGGGTTGCTTTGTGGTTCATCTGATCGCGATGCTCTTCATCAATGCATCATTCCTTAATACCTACACATACTTACATATAACGCACGGTCATACTTTGTCGCACTCTTATCTGCCAACGACGCAATCATATCTAGCAATCAATTTGAGTGGAACTTGGGAATGCGGTGTCACCAATGTGTACGCCCGGATCATGATTAGGCCCGCAACCTTACCTACCATGTAGCACCAACATAACATAGGATGTCGTTTTGTTTGCGTTTTCATACAATGCAACAACAGTGCCTGCCATTTTAGGTAACTTGCAAAACCCGGCTTCCATCACAAATACAGTATTGTGTTGGCCTCGACCTCAACGTCACACACAACAATGTCCCCTTCGGGGTGACATACGAAAAATTGGAACGATACAGAGAAGATTAGCATGGCCCCTGCACAAGGATGACACGCTTTCCCGGAGTGGTAGACCTACGGGTCTCAATATTTATTTTACATTTTCCTAGCACAAATGTTTTGCTCTCCAACAGTGGTCGAGCATTCTAATCGACAAGAAAGACGTCTAAGTACAAATTGAGGTACAGATCTAGGACGGCAAAACTGAGTCTAATTTTGTGCAAAACGAATCTTAGCAAAGGCAAACATGTATTAGCAGCAATTCGGGAGGCAGCGAAAAGACATGGGCCATTTGCGCTGGTTGTGTTAGATGACTGATCTGAGAGCTCCGATGACACAGCGGGGGTTTCGACATTTTACCACATTTTGCCACTA
>MU177897.1:163206-257588 GCA_016695465.1 Suillus americanus
CGGGGGTTTCGACATTTTACCACATTTTGCCACTAGTGAAATCGCATTCGAAATGCAATCTAGAGCGCTCCAGAGCGTTCCAGGCTAGGTCTAGATCTGCTTTTGATTGAAGTTTTGCAAGAGGTAAAATGTCCAAACCTCCGATGTGTGATAATGCCATACTACTACTTCGGAGATAACCGAGTTCAGTACCTAGACCGATTGGACACCAAAATAGTTTACAACCGTACTATCATGGTGTCTGCAGATTTCGCTGAACGGCCAGTCAAGAAGCTCGTGTTGTTCGATGTCGATGGGACGTTATCGCCCGCACGTCAGGTAATCCAGCTTCCCGACGACTACCACGCTTGATGTCGAGATCTCCCGACAGAGGGCATCTCCAGAAATAATTCAGCTCTTGCGCGAACTCAGAAAACAGGTCGCTATAGGCTTTGTTGGCGGGTCTGATCTCGTCAAGATATCCGAACAGCTCAGTGTTGGCGATATCAATGGTACGAAGCGCTTGTCCCCACTAACTACTATTAAGATACTCATACGCATTCGCAGTCCTGGAGGAGTTCGACTTCGGGTTTGCTGAAAACGGCCTTACCGCGTATCGACTCGGAAAACCGCTGGAGTCTCAGTCCTTCATCAAAATGGTAGGCGAAAAGGACTATCAGGAGCTGGTCAACTTCATCTTGCACTACATTGCTGACATGAACATCCCGATCAAACGGTGAATTTCTATGATCCTTGGCTGTCGATCTGCCCATTCACTTGCAAATTGCAGTGGAACGTTCGTCGAGTTCCGCAATGGCATGATTAACGTCAGCCCTATCGGCCGCAATGCAACGTGGGTTCACTTACGTGCTAATCCCTGAACTTGTGTTAACACCGCTGGGCTCCGCAGTGTCCAGGAACGCAATGATTTCGAGGCTTATGACAAGGTAGTGACACGAGACAATCATTCATCATCATACTCACTGGTTTTCTGCAGGAACACCACGTCAGGGCCGACTTTGTGGAAATCCTCCGGGAGAAATTCAAAAGACTGAATCTAACGTTCTCTATCGGTGGCCAGATATCATTTGATGTCTTTCCACACGGGTGGGACAAGACTTACTGCCTTAGACATGTCGAGAAAGATAACTTCGAAGAAATCCACTTTTTTGGGGACAAGACGAGCAAGGTAAGAGTCAAGTTTCTTACTAGGCAAAATTTCGTCCCCTTGACAATTTCTGTAAAGGGGGGTAACGACTACGAGATCTTCAGTGATTCTCGCACTGTCGGGCATACTGTTAAGAGTCCTGCAGATACGATGAGAATCTGTACAGAACTCTTCCTATCATAAAGTGCTCGATGTGAGTTCGAAAATTTCATCAAGTTGTAAATTCAAAGCCCATGGTCTCGCGTAGAATTGGGGATAACAGTTACGACTATGCCAATGATTTTTCGTTACTGCACATGGATTGGTTTGGACTTGTAGACCATGACGGATTGTGTACACAAGTGGATTCGTACGAATGATATGTCCTTGGGGCCTGTTGCCAACGAGGCAAGCGTGGACATGATCTCCAGCGTTGGGTCAGAGGTACCTGTGAGACGATCAACAGCGTGATCATGGTTTGTCGGACGATGGGGACAGAGAGAACAGAGCGGACGGGACGGACATCCAACTTTCATTTGTATGCTATCTCTTACGAACCATGGCTAGTGTCTTCTGGTCTATACTGATCTAGAGTGAGTGCTGACCGAGCAAAGACAGCGATCACACAACTTCAGTACATAACAAGATGGCAAGTAGCGTGATGACGACCCATTGGTCAAGAGTATCGAGAAACACATACGAAAACTTGCATGCCATGGAAAACATTGACGCCAGGGCTGTCATTGTCAAGTGAGATGAGGCTAGGTGATTACGTCAAATAATCAAAGTTGGAGCTGACCAACTGAATCACGTTCACCGGGATCAAGACAAGTTAACTAAATTGCAAGATAAGCAGGGGCTGTACCGGAGTGGAGAAAGTAGACCGCTTGTGCGGTCCAGCCATGCCGAGCAACAAGGGATGGCACAAAAATATGGGGGGAAGGACAGTCTTCAGGAACGTGGTGGCAGTAATCAGGCCACTGCAAGTTTAGGAGGGGAGGCTGAGCAATTGGCGGCTGTCGAAGAGCATTCAAGATGTTGCTATATCGGTAAACGAAATGTCCAAGATTAAGACAATTCTCAACCGATATCCTAGGAGACAGAAACCAGCTTTCACGTATCAACAAAATCGGTCCAACACCCCCTTTGGACCAATGTGAATATCTCGAGGTACTCATTCACCTTGCCAAAATGGCCCTCGTTATCACGCCACCCACCAGCTACTATTTTCTTCACCTTCGGAAACACTAAAGAGATGATAAAGGCAACAGCTCTCGGATGTTCGACAGTTGTGTCCGCGAGCGCGAGATACTGGAGGTCGTTTGCAGCAACCATCGATGCAGGACGCTCCTCTATCCCCTCCAACGCATTTATGTTGATCGCTAGGTGAGTGCTCCTCAAAAGAGGACACTTATTCACCAGTAAGATAAGGCCACGCAGAGTGATCATGGATGGGTCCGCCTGTGCATATCCGTTATTGAGGTTGATGACTTCGAGGCTAGGCCAAGAGGCACCCATAGTAGCGAGCTCTTCGTCTGAGAAACGGATGGGGTTGCCCGTCAAGAGATAAAGTTCTCGCAACTTAGAGAAGTGAAGTAGAGGCTTGATGGTGTCTATATCAATGGATGCACCAGGGAGAGAGGACTTTACTCGAAGAATTTGCAGGGATTCATGTCTCCATTGATTTGATAAGATACTGAAAAACTCCTCCAAATCTTCAGGTGACGACGCATGGCTCGTCGTGATACGCAAATGAGATGGTGGGGATTGGACCGCCTTAATAAATGCACCGATGGTAGTCAGCCGAACGGAATTCATCCCGAAGCTTTTGATCCGGGAAAAGGGTGGCATCCTAGGAAGAGTAGGATGCGGAAATTGTGAAAAATTGTACACATGGCTACTCGGGATACTGATGTCCAGTTCGGTCAGCAATGAGTGCCATGCAACGAATGTGATCACCGCTTGACTGAGTTGATCGCAATGAAGTGTCTGAAGATGAGGAAGGCTCATAATGACATTTGACACGGTGGCTACGAGGGGTTCGTGGGACTCGTAACCGAAAAGCCGCAAAGATGTTAAATGGGGGCATAAAGCGGGAAGAGGTGAGATAAATGAGACATCGGGAAAGCTGGCAGGATGAACCTCGATAGTGAGATCTGTCAGGGATGGCACAAAGAAAATGTCCAGGAGATGATAGTCTTCGGGAATAAGGTGGCGGTAATCAAGTCGCTGCAAGTTTGGGAAGGGCGGCTGAGCGACAGGTGATTGTCGAAGAGCCTTCAAGACGTTGCGACACAGAGGTGCCTCTAGATGGAATGTCAAAGACCGGACCCGCGGGACGTATTTCTGCAGAACCTCCCAATCCCTATTGGTCAGAGGGTTCGTGCGATACTAGCAGTAGGTAGTTGTTAGTTCTCAGTAAAAAACTCTGCCGTTATGGAGCCTACCTCCAGACACCACGAGTCATTACTCGGTGAGTACGGCAAGCAATAAACCAAGGGGTGTGGAAAGTATAGATCTCCCCACAACACATCCAAGGCGGGTTCATGAAATGCTTGACATGTCCTCGCAAGAGCCGCAAGAGCTGCATGCCCAACATTTCCTCCTGGTTCATAGTATTCCAAAGAGGGCTCGTTTACGTGGTGGAAGATCACGTAGATGATGTCGTTCAACTGCAGAGCGGCATGCATCGTGAAAACCTGAAAACTCGATAGAAAATATCAAAGAAAGGATGCGATTTTCGATAAAAGCTGGCTGCGCTTTGCAGTGAGCTAGAATCGGTCAGATTCGCCAATACTACATGGTGGATCATGTATTACCGTGACTATAACCGATATACCCACGGATATCTTGACTGCCCACAACTTGAACGTGAGCATGAACCAAATACATGAGCTGAACGTATCTTTAGAGCATCATCTTCTCGAAGTTCTAAATGCTCTTCCAACTATCTTACCCGATGACCTGGCTGCAGAACTGTCAGCCTTCATATCACCATCATCAAGCACTGTCATTCCGTATCACATTCTTCTCAAGATATCCCAATGGTCTCGCTCACCAGCAGGCCTCAAAGCCCTACAGAGCTCTTCGCTGGATCCTCAGTCTTATTCCATGGTCTCTCTACTTGCTGGCACGCGAACATCACCAGAAAAGAAGTTTCCTGCATACGTAGCAAAAGATCCAGAAACTGAGCGCCGGCAGGCTGCAAATGACAAGAAGGCGGTATCTACGGTCGTTAATGGAGTCCTCAGCGTCGCAGGAGCCGGGTTTGCAACATGGTGGGCAAGCGAACGTACGGGCCTGCGCCTTGAATGGGTACGAATTTTCCGCCTGACGTTATTTGATGTTCATAAATGTCTATCCAGAGAGCTTTGTTCGCAACATTCGTTGCTCTGGTTGTTGCACTTGCAGAAATCATTCTGTACATGATATGGGACTCTCGTCGATCAACCAATAAAACAAAACGTGCTCCGCGTATACTATCAAGGAACGAGAAGCTCGTGGAAGACTCGGATAAAGCTGACATAGTGGATGCCACCGCAGCTTCTTCCAGCGCAGACCCTCATCACTCTGCATTACGCCAACGCCTAGTTCAATCTGCTTCCATTCCTCACGACAGTTTGCAGGAGTAACATGAGATACTCCGTCTCCCACTATCCAGGCGGGTGAGTGTAGTGCGACAGTATCTCACATGCCATCCTGTGAAGTTAACAGCGCCCCAGTATACGCTGTAGAACAGATAGGCAGCAATGAGTAAAGATCATACGTGATAAATATGTCGGCTGTGTCTCAAAAGATAACCATTTGGTCGAAATCAGAAAAGGACCGGTATGTGCCATGATATGAAAGTCACGATGCTGTGGAGTATCACTAGTCGGCTAAGAGTTGCACATCACCAGTACCAGCCCTGCGAGCCATTAGCCCTTCTTTGTCTTCCTTTTTCTATGCCCCGTGCCACTGCTCGCGCCAGAGGCAGGTGGCAATTCAACAGTGCCTCCAGCTGCTTCGGCACTCGCGCCGTCCTCCTGCTCGATCTTCGCCCGAGCTTCCAAGAAGAACATGACATCTCTGACCTGATCCTGAAGATCATCGATCTTAGCCTGGTACTCTTGACGCTGCGCCTCCGATTGTGCGTTCGTCTCCTTCATTTTAGTTAGATTCCTCAAAAGTCCCTCACTAACGGCCTTCTCTTCCTTCAATTCTTTTTCAAACTTCCTTGCGAGCTCTGCGACACGTTCCGCTTTCTTTTCTGCCTTGATCTTGTCCTTGTATACCTCGTTTAATTGTCCTTCCCCTTCTCGACGACATTGTGCTTCGCGTTCCTTCGCTTCTGTCTTGTCCTTTGCTAGGTCTAGACTCAGCTTTTCTACCAAGTTTCGCAGCTCTTCCATCTGTGTCTTCAGCTCAGTTGTCTGTTCCTCGTAAAACAACCGCTGCGAATCTAATTGCGACGTGAGCAGATAGGAATATTCAATTCCAATCGCCTCGATCTTCTCAGCGCTGAGAGAGTCTGCATGGCTTGGACCTAACGTGCCGTCATCCCGGGAATTGACACCCATCGAGGACGCAGCGGAAGGAAGCTCGACGAGTTTACCATCTGCTTTGTTCTGAATGAGACGATGAACGTAACCATCGCCCGCGTAGTCCCACACGCGTTGCGTTTCAAGCTCGAGGGCATAGAGATGAGTTGTCTTTTCGTAGTGTGCGTGTGCATGAGCACGACCATAGCGTCCGCAGCCGATATTGCCACATATCAGACAGATCCACAAATTCGTGGTGGAGGAACAGTCAGCGCACGTAGAAAGAGAGGGGGTGGTAACATTTGCAAATGGGATGGGTCGTGAACGCGAGGTGGACGATGTAGGATGGGAGGAGAGAAGTGTTTGCGAGTATCGACACACAGGACATCTGGTGATAATCATAAGTCGCTAATAAGGAACTGTCATAAACAGCAGCATACCGGCTGTCGCCCCATTTACTAAGACACATGCAATGGAATGTATGCGAGCAAGGTACCGTGATGAGACCAGTTACAGCCGAATCCATCCTTTCCAGACATACAGGGCAGGTTGGGAGTTCATATACTGATTGAGGCAGACGCGCAGCGGTAGAGGAGGAAATAGAGGTGTCTGAATCTATCTCGACAGATAGGACACGCACAATATGGCACGTCTCGGGCTGTGATAGCACTCAGCATCGAGCTAAGAGAGGCGTTCAACCACCTACGTCCATAGAATTGAATGGTTTGCCGTTGTATGCTTCTACAAATTCAAGGGCTTGATCGTCCTGCCGGAACTTGATGACAGCGATAGAGCGATTCGGAACGCAGTCTCTGAAAATATCCCATAAACCTTAGAACGTGAATGATTGGATGTAAGTGCACACCGGATGAGACGAAGGTGGGCCATACCCTCCGCAGCGGGTGCAACGAAAGCGAGGAAGTCCGAAGGTGTCATCCACGCAGGAACTGCTAATACACCAAGCATGATGCCATCTTCTGGAACGGCCTCGCTTGCACTTGCGGCAGAGGGTTCACTAGAATCCTCCGCACTATTCTGTCGCCGTTCGTTACATTGGCGGTACACATGAACTGTGCCCTCGGGCAAGTTCGTTGAACCGGACTTCGTTGTCGTATTAGGGACAAACTCCGCTGTCGAGGGGCCTGAAACATTAAATAGGTTGGCTTGAACTCTTGTCCGCGAAATATGTGATCACTCGCACCTCGCCCTGCTTGTTTCTCTTTACCAGCGTACATAGCAGAATTCACACTCTCGAAATCAATCCAGTCGAGTCTTATTGGACCGAATCTGTAATCCTTGTGAGCTGGGTTGAATAAAGCGTTCCTCCTGGCAGTTGGTTTGGGGCGATGTAACGGTAAGCTTTGAAATAATGCCTTCGGCGTGAAAGTGTAGACAGTGTCAGGATGTGAATCATCAACAATATTTCTGTGCAATGCAAGTCGGATATGATAGCCGTTTAACATACTGTGGGGTTTGGAAAGGAGCCCATTGATATCGCGTAATGTAAGATAGCACCGTGCACGAGCGCTCGCTCAGCTAGTCAGCTGAGTGTCGCGGACTCACTATGATCATCGCCACTGGCCACCTTCAACAGAGCTTGTTCCTCATCCAGATTAGAAGGAACGACTATCTTCCTTCGTCTATAAAGGACTGTCTAGAGGAGACTACATTCAGATGGACTCCGGCCAATATTCGCTCAACGTCCGCTTTTGCGAGATCTGTACTGGCTGTCTCAGCAACAAGAGCGGCAAAAACAGTGTCCCATCTCTGACCAGGGCACTTGATACGATCGCTAGTGATCTTGCAAAAGATGGGGACCTGAGGTGAGAACGTAATCCACCCTCCATGAGAACTCGGTATTAAGAAAATCAGGATTCGTATGGGGTCGGAAAATCCTTCGATATGGCCGTCCCTCCAACAGCTGTGGAATTTCCTTGCGGACTATCCTTCAGCGGATGCAGATGTCGCAGAATTGCGCATCCTCGTAATAAGCGTTGCTAGATTTACTAGGAATATTGTCGCAGGCGTTGCAGCGAACCAGCAGAATGCATTGTGAGTGTAAAACATGTTAAATGGTGCTGATATCCTAACGGCCTAGCGAGTCTCAAGTGCAGTCGAGCCAGCTCTTCGCCGTGTTCTGCATCTGTACAGCTCCTGGTCTGCGTTTCAAGTTATGGAATGTGAGTCACCCATTCTGCAACACACATGTTAATTTAAATCGGATTCCACTCTCATCTACAGCTTTTCCGGCTACTAGGATGGCCGTTCAGGCACTCTCAAACATTGTTACCACCAACGAGGATCTCACGTCCCGTCTTTGGAATACTTATCTTACACTACCTGAGGAGCAGGTGATTCTCATGTAAGCCACCACAGCTACTTGCTGAGCTACAGGAATTGACTTGTTTCTTTGAAACGAATCCAGTCGCTTGCTCGGCTCCCCTGACCATAAGACTATCCTATCAATCTTGATACTTATGGTAAATTGTATTCACGATAGTACTGAGCGTTGGTACGTAACGTCTCGCTTGCTCTGTTTACCCTTGACCGATTCCTTTTGTATTGCATCCAGTTCTTTACTCACAAAGTCGCGTGGAGGAGCCCGAATATGCACAACGCTTTTGGACCGTGTGGTCCTATTGTACGATGCGGAAGAATCTACCGACGGCGCAAAAGCGTTTGACTATGGGTAACTGTAACCGGCGTGTTTTGAAACTTCATAACGATTTTCTTCAATAGGTATCATTTGTTTGCCCACTTATTTGACGGCGGCTTTGCGCCAGATCTATACAACTCTTTGTCTGTGTACGTGTAATACTCTTATTCCACGCAGAAAAAGTACTCATGCTCTGAGGCAGCGAAGGGGAGGTAATTGCGCAACACCAGACTACTCTTCTGAAACTCCTTGACTCATACCTGCAATCGTCGCAAATATGTCCTATACATTGCGATATGTGCCCTATGCTGTCGGAAATTTTCTTCTCGCTCTCGTCATATTCGCAATCAGCGATTACACGAGCTACCAATCCTACCAATTCAGAGCCTTTGGATGATTCCATCGAACACCTCCAAGAACTTGATTTATTACTGCCAAAAACGTGCGAGGCACTCGTACTAGCAACTCAATGTATCGTCAAAATTTCATTACTGTCCGAGAACCAGCGGACCGTGGATCCATCTGCTGTAGATTTACGAGCAATCTTCCGAGATGCTAGCTCAACTGACGGCCAGGGCACCGCTGAGAGTATTATAGGCACGTCTAGGTCATCAAGCTAGATCGGAACATGTCACCTGACCATGTTTATTCAGAGCTCCTGCGCCTTCTAGACACGTTTCTTCCACGAATTTACTTTGGCAAGGCTGTCATAGATCCTGTGACAGATCGAAGCATCCCATCGTCAGTCGGAGGACCCAATGGATTCTCATATTTAAAACGAGATCTTGTCCGTTTGGTCGGGGTGCTTTGCCATCGAGATAAGACATTCCAGGACCGCATTAGGATATGCAGGGGCATTCCCGTTATTATGAATATGTGTGTTGTGGACGAACGTAATCCGTGTATGTCAACTTTTTCTGTGAGAGCGCACGAGATTTCACGACCTTTAATCTCCAGACCTTCGAGAACATGCTATATTAACACTTCGGAACCTGTTGGACGGTAACATGGAAAATCAGTACGAAGTGAACAGCATCCAACCATCGGGATATTGGGATGAAGCGGGCGTGCTGCACGAGAAGGTTGGAGCTACGCTGAGATAATCAGCTGTCAAAAAAAACGTCATACCATGAGTAATTCTACATAGAACAATGAATGAAGACGGGTGTGGTCACAAATTTATTCGTCGTCGTCGTCAAGCGCCATCGTTCTCTTCTTCCGTGCGCCTGACCCGGCTTTCCGAACCCTATGCTCCTCTTCCTCTTCCTCGCTTTCGATGTCCATGTCTTGGTCACCATCATCTCCCCCTGCTTCTGCGCCATCTTCAACAGCTTCTGTGGTCCCCCCATCGTTTTCGATGTCATGGTGTTTCCGTTTCCTGTCATCTTGCTGGCGTTGAATAATTTTAGCATCAAGTTGATCCAGAGGATCCTCTTCCTCCTCCTCTCGATGTTTCCGTTTCTTCCTGGACCTAGCCTCACCATCAAACTCCGCATCGTCGTCTGACTCATCCGCGACCACGAAATCGTCCTCTTGATATTCGCCGGGGCCCCTTTTCTTTTGTTCATCTGTTTTCCGTTTGGAAGCACCCAAATCGTCATCATCCTCTGAACCTTCATACTCCGGTTCTTCTTCATCTTCCGACCAGATATCGTGTCCTTGCCTTTTCCTCGATTGACCATACCTCTTTTTACGTACACCAAATCCATTATCGTCAGTTTTCTTTTTTGATTTTCGAGCCGATTGCTTCATTAATTCCATCTTCTCGCGCTCAGGGTCCATGGTTGGATCAGGAGCCATACGTAGTCGGGCCACCTTGTTATGTTTCTGACCCACCGCGCGCACCAGCATACGATGTGTTTCGGACTGCATACCCGTCGGTCGCAGTGTCATATACCCTGTGACTACAGCTTCCGCTTGCAGTACCTCTGACCGTTTGTGTTGTGCGACCAGGTATGTTAGACCTTGAGATCTTGAGCTAGAAAGCAGGTTTTGTGATGCTGCTGGCTGACTCTGTGATGGCTGCGACGACTGAGTGCCTCCTAGTGATTGGCGTACGATACCACCGGACGTGTCGACAGTCTTGGTGATATCAAACAGCTCCTTTCCTAGTCTCAGGCTGAGAGAACCGTCAGACCAATGGATCACGCGACTATTTGATTGTCTTTTCTGTGATAAGGAGGCCAGGTGTGAGGGATTTGTGGGATTTGAGTTTACAATACTTACATCTTGGCCAAATTCATCTTTTGTCCATCGCCAGCGTACAGTGTTTTCGACTTTGAGCTTGATAGACATGCTCTTTTCACGGATGCTCTCATTGTGGTGGCCATCATCTTCGTCGTGCTCTGGGCCAATGTACGTGTCCGGATGAAAAGGCTTTGAGTCCATTTTTACAAAGTTTGGCATTCTAATTACCCAGCGCTAGGGAAATACAGCTTTCAGCGTACAGACATAATAATGAAACGACATTACATACATCCCCATCTGAACTCTTCGGAACCGGGATGTTGGGAATGCGCACGTCAGCCTCTCGGACTTCTTCCACGACGATACCTGGCTCTTCAGGTTCCAGATATTCTAGTGCTTGTCTGTGTTCTTTCTCCGTCTGTGAGAGATCGTCCGACTCAAATCCCGATTCAGCAGGGGTAGCAACAGGGGCACTAGGATGATAGCAGTTGTACTCGTCAAAGAGTCCTCAAACATAGTGTATTTACCTGTCTGATTTCGTATCCGCAACGTCATGCTTTTCGTCTGCATCGTTTCCAAAGAGGTCTTCCATTTCTTCCTCGTGTGCTTCGTCGTCAAGCACCCCCGAAATTGCCGCGGTGTCCTCTTCCTCCTTCGGAAGAACGTCAGTACTCGGGGGTTTCATGTCCACATCTCGGTCATTGAATCCTCCAAGCTTGGCAGGCAGTAGTTCGGCAGAAAAACCATGGCTGTAGCTTGCGGGCTGGTCCAGGGCACCAGCGAGAGATGACATATTAGCTCAGTTACTTGTCCCTTCGAGCGTGAGCGTGGAGCTGAGCTTCAAGTGAGCAGTTTTGAACGTTTTGAACTTGTTCTAAAAAGGGAAATCGTGTGCACTTGTGACATCGAATACGTTCGAACGAATTTACAACATGTACAATCAATATTCAATGCAATATTTTAATGCTTCAATGGATATTCGTCTTTCCTTCTTATCTCCCAAACAAGAGACGAACCATTCAATATACCTGGCACGGACTTGTTATTTGAGGAATTGACATGCGGCAGGGCAGTCCAACTTGAAGTGCTGTGCTATCAAGCCGCGTGTGCAAGATACTGGAGAGAGTTAATATTATTGGCGCCGCGGGGCAGTTCTCCGCCATGGGTTGTGACAAACCAACTTATTTTGGTGACCTCCCCGCAGTGCTCAGCCATGGCCAGGTTGCTGTTCCTAGATGTTCCGTGACCCGGACCCATCTGGAATGCCACTGTCACTTGGCCGTCTATGGGCTTGCCCATTTCTGTGTGGACGCTTCGTTTAGAAACCACGCTCGCCAGCGCGGTCGGACCGCGGAATTAAATATCACTTCCCCAGAGCACCGTGACAATACCTGACTCGATGATCAGTATACTTTTTTTTGCGATTGTACTGTGTAGCGGTATTGGTATAGCTCCCAATTCACTTACTACGTCTCACTAAGCACATGTCGTTATTCCGATAATCTCTTTAGAACGGGCGCTCTGGCCGCTCCAATCCGCCACCCTCCTTGGCTCTGCACAGCAACCATGGACTTGCTGTATTTCGATCTTCTGTGTCATATCCAGTATAAATTTGGGCTCTCGACCAGTCATTCCGATCCTTCTTGACATCTCCCCATGAGTGACGCACCCTCATTCGCCGGCTACCCCAACATATGCAGCCCAGAAGTTGATACCCGTTTCGACTTAGGATGGGATAGTATGGATTTTGGGCAGCAGCAACAATCAAGATCACCTTACCCTATGGGTCATGTATGTGGTGTTTTAGTATGGTTTTCGTCTCGCTTACCACCGAAATATACAGCAAATCAGTCAGTTGAATACATATACCTTTGCAGGTCACGAATTCCCTGGTCAGCTACAGCTCGAGTACGGTGTACCGTTCTCCGGACCGCCTCAAGATGCTATTAGGAATGAGCTTCTTCGGATTGATACCAAAGCTCTTGGTCCGCCACGGTTATCGATCGTATCTGACACTTCTTCAACGACTTCAGCAGGGTCAATGATGCCCCAGACTCCCTATAACCATTGGGTAGCAGATGGTCGTCTTCACGTCCATGCACCCCCAGGAACTCCACTATCTCCGTCGAACATTCAATATCCTACATTCTCACCTTCAGTATGTCTCGATGAACCAATTATACTAATCATTGACAATCGATGTATTAGAATCCGAAGGGCCTATCCCCCATTCCCTCCCCAATGTCACCCAATTCGCCCGCTGTTATGGGTAGCTCTGATGAGGGGTCTTTTTTACAGGCTTTCGATGATGACGAGGTTCGTAGCAATCGATTCAATTGATGTACACGTTAAAGGTGAATGACAGGAAGATGCTCCTCAACCAATGGAACATGTCGTAAAATGGAAGGCCATTCGCGACCAAGCGGTCGTCGCCACAGGCACCACTATTTACATTCCTCAATCTATATATCAACCCTATACAGAGGCGGATCGTGTACGCTACATCGAGAAAGCTGATCTTAAGGAGCCCATCATCTTTAAGACAGCGCACCCTGACCAATGGGGTATAGCACTCGATGACGCCCTGAAAGCTAGGATGAAAGATCTTCTCGATAAAGATGACAATATGTTCGAGAACTGCGGACCCTCTGTGTCCATCCGGCTCCAGGTATCCTAATTCCACCATGGCTTGATTGTGTCCTCACCTTCACACCTTTAGTGGCCTGGATACCGTGCGTGGACAAAGCAGATCCCTACGATGGACTTCAAAAGTCCGAAAGGTCCCATCACTAGAGCTAAATTGGCCAAAAACATCGCAAACTGCGTGAAGCGATTCATCGAAGTACGGTTCACAATCTTTGTGTATCATGTGTAAATCATATCTCATTCATTCCAGGAAAAGGAAAAGGAACGTATGGAAATGGAAGCAGACCGTAGGTGGAAGGTTGGAGCACGTCACATTAGAGTGGAGGACCTTATCTTGGTGTCCCTGCACCACATCTCCAAGGGCAGTTGGCAGCCTCAGCTACGCCTACGCACTCCACTGAGCGAAATTCAACTTCGGCGCCTTCAAGCTCAGGCTCAGGCTCAAGCCCCGTATTCCACTGTATAGACTCATAGCTATTCACAGAAGTGAAGATAATTCTTCACTAATCTCAGTGCACGGTATGCGTTGAGGACCCCGGATGCCATCTGGATGCCATCATGTCCCTGCCTGTTCCGCTCGAGCCTCGATTGGCACTCGCTTCATTTCTCCATCATTGGAAACGTGTATTTCGCTCTTTGATATGTTTTCTCAAAATGTGCTGGTTGCTTATGGAGTGTCACGTTTTAGATACGTTTTGCGCAAGCCTCTCACTGCCGCTAGACTTATACATTTTTAACGCCGGGCTTTCAGGTTTCCGTTCTTTACTCTCTCATCGTACTGCTTGCTGTATAGTGTTACACTCCGCTCTAGGCTTTATTCGGTCTTTTCTTGCTGCTTTCCAATTGTTTCGATAGCTATGAACATTGAAACGACCTCAACAGGATATCCGATCGTATACAGTGTATACCATTTGTATATATATATATATCACTTGGGGAACGGGATTGGAATCATTAAATATGAATCTGTGTGCCTGCCACTGCTTGGTCAATCTCTTGTCGACGGCTCAGCACTCAGCGCTAAGCAGAGCCAGTACTGAGCGCTGAGCCAAAGCTTGGGTGCTTAATGATCAATGAAAGGCCAAATATCAATCATGTTTATTGTAAATCTTGTTGTCAGACTCACGATGGTCACGAGGATATTTATGGTGCGTTTCATGTGCGTTTCATGATGATCAAGTATCGCGGCGAGCAACATCAAATAGAAGCAAAGTTATCTGCTCAGCCTTCGCCTCATACTAGGCCTCACGCCCATAACAAACTAACCGCTTTTTTGCTCTGTAGTCATGGATCTAACACAGGAGCTCCGATGCTGACCATTTTGTCGTCTCAATAATTCTCGATGAGGCAATGGCATCGGCTCACATCCGAGTCACTCTCACCCAGGGTGCACTGCCAATGCACATCCCAAAACAGTGCCTGATCTCCCTCCGACTTTCATCCTCCCTCTGCGTTGGTCTCAGAGAGTCACACCGGGTGATAACATCATCAGTCAGGATTTGAAGTAAGGGTGACATATCAGTACCAACTGCCAACTCCAGTGGCCGCCTCAGGTTGATACAAAACTTGCGCGCTACACTAAATCCATCATGCATCTGATGGTTGAGCGCTGATCGTTTGGTTTGCTGATCCGAATCTACCATCATGTGAGTATCTATCTTCCTCAAATTCACACAACTGTGCCATTATATAGCTATGTCTTCGCTGACCTGCCTCTTGCGCATCCCATTTTACTAGACCATTCCCCATGACGAGTGACGCACCCCCATCCGACGCTCTTCCGGACCTTTGCAGCCCTGACGATCACAGTCAATCCGACACAGTATGGGGGAGCTCGGATGTTGGGCATCAACACCAGCTGTCAATATTCCCATATTCTGTTACTCCTGTGAGTATTCCCTGCATGGTCGTTGGCGCACTCACCACCAAATCATGCAGCAAACCGGTCACACGAATGAAAGTCGCGACTTTCATGGTCAATTGCTGTTCGAGCATCACGATATACCATTTCCTGCAACTCACAAGGATAGTCCTTTGAGGAATGCGCTTCCTCGAATTGACACGAAAGCCCCTGGTGCACCACTATCACAGATATCAGAAGATAGTTGTCTTCAGGTACCTCCAAGAGTTCCATTATCTCTACCCAGCATAATCTCGTACCCTTCATTCTCACCCTCAGTATGTCTCGATGAATCGATTACATTAATCATTGACAATCGATGTGTTAGAATCCGAAAGGCCTGTTCCCCATTCCTTCTCAAATGTCACCCCATTCGCCCGCTGTCATGGGTAGCTATGATGAGGAGTATTTGTTGCAGGCTTTTGACGACGACGAGGTTCGTACCAATTGATGTAATTGATATACACGTTATTAAAGGTGAATGGATACAGGAAGATGCTCCTCAACCAATGGAACATATCGTAAAATGGAAGGCCATTCGCGACCAAGCGATCGTCGCCACAGGCACCACTGTCTACATCCCTCAGTCAGTATACCAGCCATACACAGAGGCGGATCGTGTCCGCTACATCGAGAAAGCCGGTCTCAAAGAACCAATTATCTTCAGGACGGCACACCCTGACCAATGGGGCATAGCACTCGAGGATGCCCTCAGAGCTAAGATGCAAGACCTTCTCGATAAATATGACAATATGCTTGAGGACTGCGGACCCTCTGTGTCTATCCGACTTCAGGTATCCTAATTCCTCCCTGGCTCGATTGTTTCCTCACCTTCACGTCTTTAGTGGCCTGGGTACCGTGCGTGGACAAGGCAGATTCCTACGATGGACTTCAAAAGTCCGAAAGGTCCCATCACTAGAGCTAAATTGGCCAAAAACATCGCAAACTGCGTGAAGCGATTCATCGAAGTGCGCTTCACAATCTTTGTGTATCATTTGTAAATCATATCTCACATTCATTCCAGGAAAAGGAAAAGGAACGTATGGAGATGGAAGCGGACCGTAGGTGGAAGGTTGGAGCACGTCACATTAGAGTGGAAGACCTTATCTTGGTGTCCCTGCACCACATCTCAAAGGGCAGTTGGCAGCCTCAGCTACGCCTACGCACTCCGCTGAACGAAATTCAACTCCGGCGCCTTCAAGATCAAGCTCCGCCTTCCATCGTATATTGAAACATGGAATACCCCACTAGGATGATACCAACGGTTTGGCTCAGGCGTTAAACCCACTTCATATCTTTCTTTGCTTTTCGATTTTTTATCAAGATGCTCTAGTCGTTCTATGGAGTGTACACTGCTATAGAAGTACGCGAGAAGTGCTTTACATGAGGCTTTCACGGCTACTAGTCAAGTTGATACTATCAAGTAATGGGCTTATCTTTCTTTTCTGTGAGTATTATTGTGTGACATTCATTCTATGCCTACGTAATGCATTAAATTATTAGCCCATCGTTGTCCGTCGTGCAGAGCAGTAGCTTCATTACTTAAAGCCATATATGCGTGGACGTTAAAGCCTTCAAACTCGGAATCTGAAGACATCGCCCGGATCGCTCCTTCTGAATTAGGCAATATAACCCAAGATTCACGAATTTTTTAAAAAAAAACATAAGTCAAGCACTGAAATGCAGACTGCAGACAGTCTTGAATTGCATCGTCACGTTTTGCCCTTTTGTTGTGTACTAGTAGCGACGTTCTCCATCCTCTTAGATTTTTACTCAGTCTTTTCGCCTTGCAGCCTCCTGCTACCGTGTTCATCCGATTCCGATAGTCAAGGATATTCAAATGACAAATCGTAACCTTTTATCGTGTATCTCTCCCAAGGCTCAGAACTGCCTGTAAATTGCGCAGTTCACGTTGTTAGATTGCAGTCTCGCTGTCAATGCGTACTATGCCCACATCCGCCGACATCCTTCCTCGCGGGCCAAATTCGTTTTTTTAGGTATGTAACCGGAATGCGTACCGCCGTCTGATACATTGACCTTTCTTCGAGGTCACAGTATTACCTTACCCGTGCCGCTTCCCCGCCCGGTCTCTCAAGAAGTTGAACGGAGCGCGACTGTTACGGTTCTCACACCTGCTTCAAGTTGTGACAGGCTGAGCGTAACAACGATCTGCTTTCTTGGTCGAACGAGAGTATCACGTACAAAATGATTATCTCCGCAGAGAGAGCATCATTACTCCCTGCTTACTAGCCTGGAACTCAAGGAATGTCCAGTGATATCCAACTTCAATGGTCAGCCTACTAGGGAGATCAACCCTGAGCAGCCTAATTATGCCATCAATGGTTTCATATCCGTTGTGGGGTTGAAATAGAGGGACCCCTATTCGAACTATGAGCTCGCCAACTTAAGTTGCTACCATCTTGCGAATCCTGTTCCGGACTCCGTAACACTTGACGGAACAACCACAGGACACTGCCTCCCTGCCAAGTGACGTATGCAGGAAACCTATTTTCTGATGTCGTCTTGTGTCAGAGATCAGAAATATCATGCCAGAATAAGACTGGAGAACCAGCAAAGAGTTCTATCTCGTCATGGGGGTTTTCGCGCCAGTGGAGGGGGCGAAGAAACCCTGCTAACCTCGTAAGTGTGTACTTCATGTGTTCACGGTTTGAGCTGATCGATCATCTACAAAAGCAGAGATGAAATAATTGGGCTACCCCAGTTTCTGACTTCAGTCGCCAGGGTGTCACTTCGGGTCGTCGGCATATCCGACATTCCACAAGCTGTGGGAATTTTACACCAACTTGAAGTTGATGGTTATCCGAAGAGAGTGACTATGCGATTTATTAATGTTTTCTAGATCTGGTATATTCAAGCAATCACTGAACCCTCCGTGTCGGCACGAAAGTTGACCGATGGGATTCATAAGGGATCGCAGAAGTGATTATCAGACGGTATCCATCGTTCATGTCCTTCGACGTCAATACCTTTGCTTTTGACAAGGTCGCCACCCCAGAGGTGCCCGGATCATTGAAAGGCCGGACATCTTGGGTGGCTTTACCGGACGATCGTACATTGCTTGGTAATGTCAGTCGCCTCTCTTCTTGAAGTCTCAGATCTTTGAATCGCCCATCCTCGAAGTCATCGTGTTCTGCAGGATTCCTGGAACTGCCTTCATGGCCTACTTCGGAGCTGAATTGGGATGCCTTTCCACCCCTCGTTAGCACTTTCGGCGGTCGCATCACACTAGGGATGTGTGATTGCGAAGTGCAGCAGCACACGCTCCCGATGGATTCATCTGCAAACTCCAGTACGGTTGTACAGGCGATGGAAAAGGTAGGTTTGTGGTTTGCTGGGCGAATCGGGGAAAACCCATTTTTTGGAATAGCCAATCCAAGCGAGGCTCGCGCCATTGTATGCCTCTGCCACCACGGATGGTGCATACGAAAACTCCCTCGACGTGACCAGCCAGTCTCCTTCACCAGAGAACCGAGTAAGTATTTTATCTTGTGGGATTCAGTAAGCTCTTACTGAAATTGTACAAGGATGCCGTGGAAAGCAGTCGCTTTAATTCCGAGAAACCTGTTGGCGGCTTTGAACAGGATCTCCAACTTTCCATGGTACCGGCTGAAATCGCTATTTGCGTTCCTCAAAGAGTGTATCAGCCGCGAGGGGAAACTGAGCGAGAGAAGTATGTGCACAAGGCAAACTTATCTTTGCCTATCCTGTTCTTCGTGGAGAAGCCATCTGAGCTGGGTATATCCTTGAAAGATGTTCTACAAAAAAAATTGAGACGTCTCAGCGACAGGGATGACCTGGTGTTTGAAGGCGGTGGTCAATCTATCTCAGTAAGAATAGAGGTCTGTCAGGAATATTGTGGGCTGGATCTCATAAGCTGATTGCGAGCTTGAATAACAGTGGCCTGGTTATCCTTCTTGGAATCGTCAGCTCCCTACCAGAGACTATCGCAAGACACGAGGCCCAATCACTAAAGCAAAACTCGCAAAGCACCTTGCTACCTGCATAAGCAAATTTATTCAGGTGAGACTTCACGTTTCTCTTGATTATTTCCTTCAATTATTTTTTCAGGAAATGGAGACTCGCCGCATGGAGGCCGACTCTGATTCCATGTGGAGGATTAGTCCCCGTCACATAAAATTTGAAGATCTCATACTCGTCAGTTTGGATCATGTGTCGCAAGGAAGTTGGCAGCCTCGGTTACACCTTCGGCGACAGAAGCGGGGTGGATCCAGCAGAACCTGATAATTTTGAGGTCAGTTTCATTTTGTGGGTGGGACGGCGTCTAATTCCCGGATTCACTTACAGTTGACTTCCCTCGCTCCCCCAGACTTCGATTCCTTATCTCTTTCAACATTTCAAATTTCCACCACGTGCTCTCCGTCACAGGACCAAGATTTCTTTGCAGCTTTGACATCCACTACCCAGGCGTGCGAGTTCATTCTATTGCAAGTCGTTATATCTTTCTCGTTCCCAAACTTCTACATGTTGTGCATCATGCTTTCCGTCTTGTTTTCGTAGCCATCCGATACCAGATTCTTAACTCCCGCTACCTTTAGGTAGCTGGGTCTTTGTCGACCGTTCAAATCATCTTGTATCCCAGATATATATACCCATGTCTTGCAATTTTAGTCTGGAATGGTCTGATGAGCTTGATTCTTTATCTACTTCGTCATCATGTCGTTTATGCTCGAGGACCTAAATATATCTGCCACGCGAGATGACACTTGTGCGAATTCGCTACTGTCCATGTTGTTTTTGAATTTGGATGCGCTCGCCCGTTCTCGAGGGGGAAGAAATTACCAAAAGAAAACTAAAAAAAATTGTCTAGCGACTGACTCGGATAAGCGAAGCCCAAGCCAGAGCGCTTAGTATAGCGTCACGAGGTAGACCACGCTCTTAGCACCCGCTGGAGGCACCTGTCTCCTAGGATAAGGATCTGTTAGCTAGGGTAAGGGGAACGCTACTAGTACTAACTAGGATGGCGGGGATGGCAACGGTTTCGAACCTGCGAAAGTTCTCATCAGGGGGCTGCCGCTACCCCAATCGCGTCGACCTGTTTAGGATCATAGTAGTATTATCACTCGTGACTGAGCCGGTATATACCTAGTGAAAGTAAAGGTTCCGTCGCATGACTTGCAACCGCGTCCGATGACGGGCCAGCTGCATACGGTAACCGTGACCCACTGGCAGAGTAGTTTACGGTTGGGTGAGGGCTAGCGGGGGAGTAGGAAGTTCACTGACCCCAGGTCTTTAGCACATCGCCGGGACCCTAAACCCACACGAAGTACCCTTTCGGCCATTTCCGAACCGATTGGGAATATGGCGGCTAGAGACGATGCTGGACGCGGCTGCGCACTGTTTCTAATTTGTTTTCACCAAAGAAAACCAACAAGGCAAGTAACAAAGAGTTAACAAATGGGTAGCAGGCAACTCTAGCAAGTACTGAACTTGACACTATTAAGAGGATCTTCGGTTCTCAATGAAAGTCAATACCAAAAATGGTAAGATGCTTATCGCCCTTCCGAGCAACCTCCGAGTTAGCGTTGTTGTACTTTCTCCTCCTTGCACAAACAAAGGACCGAACCATTTTGGTCATTAGCTTATCGTCCGCCACGTGTTGTACATGGGTGACAAGGTTGGCCAGGTCTTATTCTGGACAGGGAATCGAATGTTGTATGTATGACAAGGGTCAGGCCTCAGGAGTCTTGACAGATCCTTGTACATACACATGCTTAACCTCCAACAGAAACGCCCATAAAGCTGGGGATATCTCAAGTCCATATCCCAAGCGTCCCCAAGTCTTTCTTGTAAAGTCTCTATTTACTCTCGAGAGAACCATCTCTCCAAGTCTTTCTTTTCATATCTTTCGATTCTATTGCTGTATTTTTTCCCATTGCATCAGTCACCACACACTTCACCGCTGCCCATCATGAATCGCGGAACAGTCGCCATCGCCGTCGTACAACACCAAGTTATGATCATACAGATCGTACAAAGTAGTACGTACCCACCGAAACTCCTCAAGAACGAATTTCTTACAAGTTCCCTACACAGCTGCCTCTGACCATCGTCGTGATCGGTGGTTAGATGTGTACACTTATACGCCCTTTGGCGATCACCTGTTCCTGGCTTCGTCCGTCCCTCAGGCGCGCATCACCGCCTCAGACCTCCTTACCGTCTTCCCGTTTCGCACCACCACCACGGACATGATTGAATTGCCTGCACAGGCATATCAGGAATTCCTGCAGCTCAAAGCCAAGCATCAGAAGAAACAGGAGAATCTGTGGCGTGCCTGGAAAGCCAAGTTGCGCTAAATGTGGTCTGTTCTACGAAGGAAGTCGATTTATTTTACATGCTGTGGGATGAGGAAGACTTGACAGAATTGCTTGTATTTTTAACACTTTATCATTTTCTCCCGGAGTGTAGCTGGAACTAGATACCACCCCACATTCTGATACACACTGTAGCCTTAGTACCTGAATTTGAAATTGTAGCTTGGTAGAATTTTAACACATCTCGTCCATTCGGCGGTATACAACAGATTATTATGTGATCAAACCGATATTTATAAGAGAAAGCAAGAAATGGTGTAGTAGCATATGGAAATAAAAATATCGATAAGTCTGAGTCACTCGACCGCACTACATTGGTCTACAGCTAAGCAGCGTGAGTAGCATCTGGGTCCCTAAATACCTATGGGCGCAAAGGATCAGTGACGATCAATGAAAAAAGCAGCGGGCACACTGTTAAACTCCATATATCTCCCACTTTGTCCCTGTCTTCAGAATCCATGGCTTCATTCTCTTCGTCTAGCTGGCCGCCAGGAGAAGTCTGTAGCTTCAGTCCCTGCTCATTAGCAAGGTGCAGTAGACATATGAAGCAGAAGCTCGTGCTGATCTCTTCCATCTTGTCCTTCGGATACGATTTCTGTAGTCCAGAAATCACTGAGCTGAAAACTCTATGTTCTTCAGGGCCAGTAAGAGACGTATCGTCGACATCCTATGCGCGGGTGAGCATAAAAGGAGGGGCGATTCAAAAGAGACAAACCATATTGTCTTCTTCTTCCTCCTTCGGCTTCCCAACCTTAATGTCCAAGCCTTTCCAAATGTTTTCTTTCAGCTTCCTCACATCTACCCGTTTGGCACGTTTGGCATAGTTGACAAATTCTGGTCGAACCCGCCGCGTTTGACCTTGCGTGGCAGCCAGGAGGTCCTGCTCTCCAGCATCCTCCATCGCTGCACCATCACCATCAAAACCATCATCAAAGCCCGGGCCGTCATCATAGTCATTGTCGAAAAACTGGGTATTGAAGGGTATATTTAGTCCATCACCGGCTTACGGCGCATGAGTTCAAAACATATAATGCCTGAATACATAAAAATCTTACTTTCGTCATTTTCGGCTGCAGCACGTTCCGCAGCTTGGTTCGCCGCGGCCTGTGCCCAAAATTGTTCGTCAACCTCTCCGTCGCCGTCTTCATTGAACCTGACAGGTTGTCCACGCATCTTCAACTGGGGGTGTCCAGATGTCAATTCATGTCATCGCGAAAATGTTGCACGTACTGAAAATTTGGGTTTCAGGAAAAGGGTCACGAGTTGCCTGCTTGAGAAGTGCATGTCGTCAGGAAGAGTGTGTTCATCACGCTTCTCCTCCTTCGCTTTGCGGCTGCTCCGACCCTTCTTGCCAGTCTTTGAACCTCCGTAGCTAGGCAAAGTGATACCAGCCCCCCTCGTGACTTTCGCAAACATCTCTTTTGCAATCGTCTTGATGTCTTTCTCGGCGGGCGTCAGGAAGTCGATCTTAAATGCTTCCTTCTTCTCTCGCCGGGTTTTGGGAGCATCAGCCTCTGCTGTAGCGCAACCTCATTAATATAGCGTAGTCTGAATGAGCTGAAGAACTCACGTTTCCGGACCACTTTTCTCAACTTCCAGTGTTCAGGACCCGCCCAGTTTTTCATGAGGTTTTTATCGAAGTAACCCATCATCGCGTTTTCTCCATCCGCGTCCGTAATGGCTATCACACGATCTCGCTCGTTTGGCGCACGTCGTGGGTCGAAAGGAACAAATGCGCCTCCTGGTCCTAATCCATGCCGTTGATCACCTTCGGCGCCGACCGACTCATTCTCACCACCCCCATAGTCGCCCCCTCCAAAAGCATCCCCACCATCATAATCATCATTGACAGCTTGGTCGCCCTGGAAGAAATCCTGGCCACCACGATCACCATCCACATCCATGGGTGCACCATCTGCGCCGTAGTCTCCGAAGCCCGGATCATTGTCGTCTTCATCGCCACCTTCATGATCGACCGTATCATCACGGTAAAGAGAGTCGTCAAACATGCGGTTACTGTCTTTGGCAAACGAGAAGGAGGCCAGTGAATGGGAGATCGCTTTATCGTCGAGAACCTCTAAGTCAGGAAAAAATTGACCTAATATAATGGTGAGTATATTATCATACAAGAGAACTTTCAACATACTTCGTAGGTAACTGATGTCCACATCTTCTTGCTGTTCCTCCTCATCCTCCTCATCTTCCGCCACTCGGCCCATGGAATCACTCGCGTCGAAGACGACGCGCATCCCACCATCACTTCCAACTCCCAAACTAAGGTGGTTCATGAGCAAGCCCTGTGCGCCGCCCTCGTCAAAATCTTCGCAAGTTTTGCGGAAAAGGGGGTCAACGCGAAACTCGAGATCCAGCTTCTTACTATGAAGCTGTGAGGCGTCTTTAGCAAGCGTCGAGTCGGGTCGGTGTGATTTCTTCTTTTTCTTTCCCTGCGTCGCGTCTTGACTATCAGGATTGTCCGACAGGGCTTCATCGTCTTCTTCGCCGACCATGCCTTCATTGGCGAGGTTGCTAAGCAGCTTGCCTGTTTCAGTACCAACAGAGTCGACACGGCTGGTCCAAATTTTAACACAGCCATCAAGGGTACATGAAGCGCGCTGGAAGTTGATGGAGTTGTCGACATTATTTCGGAGCAGCGACATATCGTGAAAGTAATCAATCAGCGCGAAGTTCCATGAGTTCGCAGCATTGATTTTCTGGCGATGATTATGATAAGCAGCAAGACATAGATTACAAACTAATATACGCACATTGTCTGTCGCCATTTTCATCCATTCCTCAAAGTTGGAGCTCATGACGTCTAGGGGTACGTTGATGACAGGAGGCGGGGCCACAGAGTTGAGCTGCTGTTGCTTCAGCTTCGCCTGTGCAGCCTTGGAAGATTCTGCCTGATCTTGACGCTCTGTCGAAGGCCCAGCTTCCGCGTTTTCTATGACGGCTAGCTTATTGCTCTTCCTCCGCCTGCGCTTCTCAGCCGCGTCGTCATTAATATTGACCGCCCTTAGTGGAGGGCGTCCAGATTCAAAGTGTGCTTCGTTCTCGCCGCCATACATATCACTGATCCGTTTCTTGCTGCCCTGTCGAAGTGTTGGTCTTGATGGCGGTCTTGGTGTATCTGGTTCAGTGTCACCGCCTGAATCCGAGCCATAATTTTCTGTATCTGCAATCCTGGCACGTCTTGTATTCATTTTCCGTTGAATTTCGTGTCGACCGTCCTTGACGCTGTCGCAAAAATGAGTCGTTTGGTTGCCGTCGTTGGTACTGTTCAACAAAAGATGATCAGTTCATTCTCGGAGCACGTGACACACGCGCAACGCGTCTTGTCACGGAGTTACTAAGTCACCATCGCTTGGAACTAACTCTGAAATAATTATAGCTAGTATCCTATGATCATATTGCAATAAGTATATATATATTATCCTGTCCTGGACAGCCACATAGAGTCCTCCTCCGAGTCTGTCACCACTGTTTGGTATGCTGTGCTCGATGAGCAGTCTGAACTGACTCCTAGTGCTCTTCGAACATCATGCGCTGTAAGGCAGTGTTATCGATGAACACGTTACTGATAAGGCAAGTAAGCGCGCTGCTTCTGGGAGATTTTGAAGGCAGACCAGAACTACATATGCCAGCCGATTCAGCCCAAGGGGGATTATCAAAAACCAGGCACAGCCACCGTAATGCAACTTCTAACTGCACGTGATCCGACCACTTAAATTCAAATATAGACCCCATTGACTTGTCACTTGCTACTTCGCGTCTCTGAAAAGTCTTGAAATATTGTTCTGCATTTGCTCTACATCATGATTTTTGGAGACTTGTCTGCTTATGTATTCGTTGACGGCCAGGAGCTCCCAGAGTATGCTGCTGTTGTTTCCACCACATCGACGAAGAACAGAATAACCTGCTGGATTGCATCGGAAGAGGGCAAGGTGTGTTATTTGGCATAACATATACCGGCGAAAGCCTTAAATGCCTCTACAAGAAATTTGGCGTCAGGTGGATGAACGCCACTGAGCAGTCCTGGGGCATCCAAGCAGCTGTCTCCATTGACGGTGTTCGCTGTGCTAGACAAACTGTGCGCCCGAGCTGGGTCGGCATAAAGGAATGCACGTACTGGGGCAATGACTCAGTCACCAGAGATTTCACTTTTTCAAAACTTGAGCTTACTGGTCAGTATGCTAAAAGAGGCTAGTTCCTCCTTGTAACACTAAACTTCAGACGATGACTCAATGCTCGGTGATCAAAGTTCGAATGACATAGGTCAGATTGTGTTGAAGGTAGAAACGGGGGAGTACACGAAGGTGCAGGTAGTTAAACACGGTATATCGAAAAATCACGCCCCCCGTGTGCGAGAAGGCAAGGTGCATGAACGGTCTAAGAAGGCATGTGCTCATCGTGTCATGTGCGTAGAATTTCACTCTTTGTCTCACTTTTTGATAATCACGATCTGTTAAGCTTCGGGGACGAGGTGCCCCGACAAGTGCATCATCTGTCAGGTCGTTCCACATCTCGCACCGTGTTCAAACCGGATAACCGACCTGCGACTGTCTTCGTGTTCAAATACACGCGCTTGGGTAGGCCACATTATTTTCTACACATATATGCCGCTCACACCCGTTTTCAATCTCAGACATCTTGCAGGCAATGGGCATAGCGCCATCGACATCAAATAACACAAGCAAGGAAGATGCAAATGATCATGACGATGAAATCGAAATCATTGACGGGCCTTATGAGCCTTCAAGTTTGCGATTGCCCTTAAAGGATGTGAAACCCCGAATTCGACGTCTTGAGGTAAACTCTCGCCTCGACATTCTTTGGGCCTTCCACCTCATTCTTATCTCGCAGATGGAGCTCCAGCATTTACGCACCCAGTTGGCCTCATCTGAGGACCAGAAGCCTTCACGTGTTGATTCGGAATGCGGGGTCTCGCGACGGCAGCAAACCACTATGGAGGTCCTCGATTTGACCGAGGATTAGTTTTCGTTTGTCCTCGTTCGGGTTCCGGTTTGTATGCCACCACTCTGAGGTAAGCATCACAGAGATCATCTCTAATGTACATATCCATGCAATTCAACTCCCAGGAACTCGATGTTCTGCAAGACAGGGCACGTTGCATATTTTTTTTTCTGTACAGTTCAAAATCATTCACACCATCATTATGGATACATGTAACGGTACTTTGCATTGGAAGAAGGCTTCTTTCTTAATTTTCAGGTTGTGGCTCGTTATAATACATTGTTGTATACTCAAGTACTGTTAATAAACTTTTTCTAGGACCTCTCCATTTGACACCACTGAGTGCTCACATGTTACGCTTGACGATTATTACTAGCTAAGTATATGGAGTCAATTACGAGCGCTTCGATGCTGGGGAATACTCTTCAAGTTGAATACTGCGCTGCACTGAGGACGAAGAATGTAATTTCAAAGCGGCTCATAGTCGCGTCTGCATCTCAAGTCGCATGTCGTGGTCGTCCAGCACAGCTATTGACTATGCTACACTCTGAGTCAGGGATTAAGATTGTAGTAACGGTCTGACAGTGAACATGGGTCAGAATCTCAACAGTCTAAGGTTGTCCGGGGGCGGTCCTCTAATCGGAGGTCTGTGTAAAATCCAACAGCGTTACCAAGGCTGGCTGGTGCACACTATGCGTAAAGTGGGTTGGTCTTGGTAAAAGCAAGCTGTCCCAATTCCACAGGCACTATGTTTGCAAACAGGTAGCCGAGAGGACGAGAAAGTGGGGTGGTGAAGAAGGAAGATGCTAGTGCTCGCGCACAGCTGTTCCAATCAAGACCCTCACTCCGTTGACCGTCCGTGTCAGTTGCATTAAAGCTCCCAGTGGGCGAGGCTCAGACGTTTAACGTAGTACCTGCAATCACTTTAGATATCAGGCTAGACCATACTTGAAGGGAATATTGCTAGGATGATTAATGATACAAGAGTGCAGAGAAACCAAGCGAAACGAAAATAACGATACATCGATATCAACTACCACAGATCTCCATCAAACCGCTCGAGGACAGAGTTCGCATCTTCCACGTCCTTTTGTGCCTTCTTCCGCATGTAGAATATCGGGCAGTCCTTGCTCGAACATAGCACATCCTATCAACCGCAGCGTCAATGACAGTCGAAGCAAAGCAAACATAACCTCACTTGATGCAAAGAGCCCTGACAACGTTGGCATTGCGTCCACAGTCGCGAGAACCGTACTTGCAGCTGCGACGCGCTTGTGATTTGCTTTTGATATAGCTCCCCAATCTTTGGTCGACAGTTATTGCACACGGCACCATCTGTAGCAAAGGCGGCAGTGAGATAGGATCAGGCGTTTGCTTGTTTGGGCTTACTTTTTACGCTGTTATTCGACCGCAATGGAGTTTTGCACCCGAGACATGTTACTGTCTTCACTGCGAACTTCATCAGGCCGCCAACTGTTGGAGTTGCGATCTGGATTGTCCTGGTGTGCGCACCAGATACTGTGAAGCATATCAAAAGACGACATTCAGGCAGCCAATGAAGCGACTTACACAACGATGCTGCCTTCTCACCCAGGATGGGTTCAAAAATTCTCATAAGAGGATTTGAGAGCTGGTTTTCGAGGTAGTATTTGGTATCGATGGGAATGTTGTTCTCCAATACATAAAGGGGATCCTCGGATTTTTCGTATGCAGCAGCACACAATTAAGCATAGAGCTATGATACTTGACGCGAAATTCGACCTTTAATGCCCTTAACAATAACGTAGGCGACACGATCACCCAAGGCCGGTGCAGAACCTGAGCATGGATATCAGGACATATACCGGACAACCACATCAGTCACAAACCTGCGTCACGTTGCCGCATGCGCTCTGCCAACTCCACATGTGCTTGCTTGGCAGCGTAATCTGTAGACATTAGAGCACCGGCCTATTCTCGTTCAAAACTCACATACCAGCTTTGGCCAGAGCCTTTGTAATCACCAATTGGGACATATCCACCTTGTTCTGCAGAAGATCTGATATGATGCGCTTTGTGTACCTGGGATGGCTGGTTCAGCAACCAAATGAGAAAGTGTACTTACTCCTCAGCTCCTCTGACGTCTCGATCGATCAACATCTTATGTAGGCAAGTCTCGATGACCGTAGATACTGGCTGACAGTTGTCTCTCCGGACCGTCTAGACTCCATAATTCAGTATATCCACGGTGAACTATTGAAGATGATGACAAACTTCGATCCCCTTAGAGTCCATCTTGTCCCATTTGTCTGGCTTTGTCCAGTAAAGTCCAGCGTACCGCTTCTTGCTGATGAGAAGATACGGGTAATAAACTTTCTCGAATTCGAGCTTGATAGGTCTGACAAATTTTGTCGTTACAAAATCCGCCGCCTCCGCTCCTGTAGAATAGTTAAAATCGCATGGAAGTCGGGTTGCTGGTTGGTACTAACCGAGAGCCATGACCTTTTCCAACTCTGCAGGCCCAAACTTGACCATAACAGAGTCAGTGTCACCATAAATTACTTCGGCATTATAAGCGTGTCCATTATTGATGGAGAACTCTGCTTCGACTTCCTACAAAGGGTTATTGGTCGGGTGTTCAATGGCAAACAGACTGCGACTTACCTGCTTAGTCTTCTCGATCATCTGGCGCCCATATGCTGTCACACTGGAGGAAATAGGAAGGCATGGCAATTTGCCAATCGTCGCACCAGTAAATCCATAAACAGAGTTGGCACTGATCTACGATTCAATGAGATCAGATAGGATCACTGTACTAGCTGGATCCACAGCACCTTCAGAGCAAGCTGACGACCGTCCAAGACTGCACGCTTGGATGGATCGGTCTCCTTCTTGAGATCTGCCTTCGCACGCTTACGAGCAGAGATCAAATCTTCCAAGACAGTAGGTAGTAGACCCTTTCGTTTTACCGTGGTAGCGAAAAAATCTGACCAGAAGCATTAGCCGAGTGATCTGCAAACCGCAAACCCAACAGCTCTAACATACCGTTATTGGGGGTTTGGATATAATCTACGTCCTTGACAAGCTGTAAGCGATCAATGGTACTCTTTTCGAGGAGCGTCGTATAACACAAATTATGTGCCATCATGATAGACGGATACAAAGAGCTGAAATCAAGAGTTGCAATAGGTGTGTCGTAGTAGCCTTTCTTCGGCTCGATGACAGTGGCACCTTCGTATTGCTCATCGGAACCCTCGCCCTTCAAAACAGGAATGACATATCCCTCTTCATTGGCCTTGCGAAATAGCTGGGAAAGCACCTTGATGGACTGGCCACGGGAAAGGAGGTAGTTGAAGGGAACGCCCGTAACACGTGCCATCTCAGTGTAGTTGACGAAGCACATAAGCTTGTCCATCAGTCGCTGGGGGAGATATGCATCCTGTAGCAACTATAAGAACGACAAGGACGGTGCAAAAAAAGACTTGATCACCTTCAAACAGTAGACGGCCAGTCGACGTCTGGACTCTGGAGTACCATTTTGCAATTCTGTGATAACGGAGTGGTGTACATCCTCCTTTTGCTCACCGAGGAACTGTGCACAGACAGAGTTGAGGGTATAACTACGTAACTTGTGTTCACGTTGCATGAATTGCAAGACGTCGAGTTGTAGTCGACCTTCGAGCTCTGTATCTTTGGAATCGCGCTGCCCGTATGCCTTCGAAGAGAAATGCGTTTCCTTCGTCTGAGTTTTAGAACCTTTAAGACAAGATAAATATAATTTTATCACAGCAAATAGAGATGTGTACCCTTCATGCGACCAAGAAAAGGGAACTTATTTGCCTTAAGATGCTTTGCTCGATCCATGAGATATGGAAAATCGAAGTTTGAAATGTTGTACCCGATGACAAGATCCGGGTCAACCTCTTCAATAAAGTCTCGCCAGGCCTGCAACATCTCAGCCTCATCATCAAACGACATCACTTGTGAGCCGACAATGTGTGAACATGTATTCAAGGTGAAAATATTGCGAATGAACGGCTTGGTCTCGCCTTGAAGTCCAGATATGAGCGAATATACAGAAAAAACTTCAGATTTCATACCTTGCCTCGTCACCATGTTAGCGATCTGGATGACTGGATCAACCTGTGCCTCGGGAAAAATGCCCTTCCGTCCAGCACATTCAATATCGAAGCTTAGTATGCGAAGAGGTGCAAACTTCTGCCAGTTTTCTTCTGGTGGGTGCGAGATGAAGGCATCCCACCTAGTGCAAAATATCATCAGACATACATATACACAACAAAACGGAGCGAAAATCACCTGACTTTAAGCTCGATCTGACATGTCGATTTCTTATCTTTCTCGGACACAAGTTTGTATTGACCAGCAGGAATCTCAATCCAGTTCATACCTACAACCTACAAATGTGTCATTTCAGAATTCTTGCAACGCATGCACCCATACCTTGGTATCGATCATGAAACGCAGGGTGTACGCAATGTTACTCTCGAATGTTGAACAAGGTTGTCCAGTGGGGAAAAGGTCTCGAAACCCACACTCGCCCCTCTCAAACAAGCGTATTGGTCAAAGAAAAACAGTAAGTACATGCAGAAAGCGTTGGTGCAGAATAAAAAAACTCATCTCGAATTTTCGGGAGATTTCTCGGTTCGGATATTGTAAGCTTCATGAAAGGAATCCAATCGTCTCCACGATAACCCCAAAGGCTGCGCCGCTTGACAATCTCTATCTCCCTCACGAAGTTGCCTTGAGCCTGTTTCTGTAGGCAAGTTCAGCCACAGTATATCTTGTGCGTAACCACAATGCATACGTTTAACTGATCTGCAAATGCGTCTATGTCTGACTCATCAAATCCGCGAGGGACGGCAACATAGAAGTAAGGAAGGAAACCGGTGATATATGCGAGCACGCTGTTTCCGTCCTGCAAGGTGATTTGTGAGCTGCGTAAGGCGCAAGTATGAAGGAGGTACCTCGGTCACCCCAAACAACCTCAATACAATAGACCCATTGCTGTAGTCCGTTGCTTCGTCGATATCAATTTGCTGAAATACTGCAAGGAGTAGCATCGTAAGCCGATGAGCGTGAGGCAACATGTATACACACCGATACTATTCCGCTTCTCATTAATGGAGGGAAGATTCGGACGGGCCCAGCTATCAGCCCCACCCTCCGCAGCTATTCAAACTATCAATAATCAAAGTGCTGGAGAGTTCTCCACGCTACGTACCGATACCGTCATGTGCTCTGTCTTGACTCAGCTGTTCCAATACGTCTGCAAAGGACGAATCGTTGGTTTTCTGAGAGTTGGATGGGCCTAATTTGCGCCTTTTCGCGGCAGGTTCTGAGTTTACATCCGGCTTGGTGCTGTCAAAACATATATCTGAGAGTAAGGACGTTTGTGATGCGCTCTGATCCTTACCGCGTGCGCGCCATTGGCTGATTTTGCCGTGTGGAATTCATCGGGCCAACCATAATCGCGTCTCAGTAGATGAGAGGAAGAGTACAGACAACAACGTGCCACAAACGTGCCGAGCAATAGTCGATGTAGATGCTGGTCACTAACAACACTTGAAGGCACGCGTTTTGAGTAGAAACGCGTATGGTTCTATTTGTTCGATTATGTACACAATTCGTCGCGGTCCACAGGTCCGACACACAAATGGCCATCTATAAACTGTTACTGGTCCATGTACAGTAATGAAGAATCATTGGTATAGTTGTAACTGTTATCCCCAATTCTACGCGAGTCCATGGGCCTTGAACTTACAACTTCATAAAACGTTTGAACTTAAATTGAGCGCTTTATGACAGGAAGAGCTCTGTGCAGATTCTCATCGTATCTGCGGGACTCTTGACAGCGTGCCCGACAGTGCGAGAATCACTGAAGATCTCATAGTCGTTACCCCCCTTTACAGGAATTGATAAGGGTACAAAATTTCGCCTAGTAAGAAACTCGACTCTTACTTTGCTCGTCTTGTCCCCAAAAAAGTGGATTTCTTCAAAGTTATCTTTCTCGACATGTCTAAGGCAGTAAGTCTTGTCCCACCCGTGTGGAAAGACATCAAATGATATCTGGCCACCGATAGAGAACGTTAGATTCAGTCGTTTGAATTTCTCCCGGAGGACTCCCACAAAGTCAGCCCTAACGTGGTGTTCCTGCCGAGAATCAGTGAGTATGATAATGAATGATTTTCTCATGTTGCTACCTTGTCATAAGCCTCAAAATCATCGCGTTCCTGGACACTGCGGAGTCCAGGGGTGTTAACACAAGTTCAGGGAATGGCACGTGAGTGAACCCACGTTGCATTGCGGCCGATAGGGCTGACGTTGATCATGCCCTTGCGGAATTCAACGAACGTTCCACTGAAATTTTCAAGTGAATGGGCAGATCAATAGCCAAGGATCATATAAATCCACCGTTTGATCGGGATGCTCATGTCAGCGATGTAGTGCAAGATGAAGTTGACCAGCTCCTGATAGTCCTTGTCGCCTATCGTTTTGATGAAGGACTGCGACTCCAGCGACTTTCCGAGTCGATACGCGGTAAGGCCGTTCTCAGCGAACCCAAAGTCGAACTCCTCCAGAACTGCGAATGCGTATGAGTATCTTAGCAGTCAAAGGGACGAGCTTCGCACCATTGAAATCGCCAACACTGAGCTGTTCAGATATCTTGACGAGATCAGACCCGCCAACAAAGCCTATAGCGACCTGCTTTCTGAGGTCACGCAGGAGCTGAATTATTTCTGGAG
Source organism: Suillus americanus (assembly GCA_016695465.1). Taxonomy (NCBI): domain Eukaryota; kingdom Fungi; phylum Basidiomycota; class Agaricomycetes; order Boletales; family Suillaceae; genus Suillus; species Suillus americanus. Next base: position 196,312 of record MU177897.1, read on the forward strand.
ATGCTCCCTGTCGCGAGATCTCGACATCAAGCGTGGTAGTCGTTGGGAAGCTGAATTACCTTACGTGGGGGCGATAATGTGTCATCGACATCGAACAGGACGAGCTTCTTGACCGGCCGTTCAGCGAAGTCTGCAGACACCATGATGGTACGGTTGTAAAACTATTTTGGTGGCCAATCGGTCTAGGTACTGAACTCGGTTATCTCCGAAGTAGTATGGCCGTTCAAGTTTGTGACTCTTATAGTACTAGCAGTACAGTCATCTTAACGGGTCCGTGGTTTGCTCCATATCACCATTGTTTTTTCTCAGATTTTATCGACAGACTTGTAAAAAAACCAGCGCAAATGGCCCAGAGATACCATGTCTTTTCGTTGCCTCCCGAATTGCTGGAGACCCTTACACCTCGGAATCTAATCAGTCGACCACCACCCCCGGAAGTCTCGACTCTCGTACAAACAGCTCCTCCAGTACCGGACAACGCGAGAGCGTGTAACATTTGTCTCGGAGCGACGTTTGTAGACGTAACTGAACAACGATCTCATTTTCGATCCGATTGGCATCGATACAATGTAAAGATTCGCCTGAGGGGCGGCAGTCCTGTTACGGAGCCAGCCTTCGCGCAGCTTGTTGACGGTAGGCACTTCCAACTGCTCGTCATTTACATTGACGGAGCCTGTCTTGTATAAGCTAGGACTTGAAGATTCCCTTTCAGGGTCTGCATCATCTGACGAGAGCTCTGATGATTCCGATGCAGTCAAGGCCCTCGTCAGCAAAATCAAGCGAACGTCGAGATCGCCTTCGCCCAGCGAGGAGCGACAAACACCACTTACAGCGGTTGCTTGGTTTCATTCGCCTCCATCCACTCAAATCGGGATGTACAGAATGCTATTTCCAATAGATACCCCTGCTCCGTTATACTTGGCAGAGCTGAAGAGAATTCAAGAACGCGTGAAAGGTGGACGCAAGTGGGCTATGTTTATGGTTGCCGGAGGTCACTTTGCAGGCGCAATAGTGGAAGTCAGTAGGCCTGCAGAAGACCAGGATTCCGTTGTCTCTGCAAAGGCGAAGAAGAAACCGCCAAAACCCAAGCCGGAGACGTCAATCCTGAAACACAAGACATTTCACCGTTACACTAGTAGGTATATATATGATCGTCTTATTCGTTATACTAAAAAATTCGCTTCTAGCTCGCCGTAAACAGGGTGGTTCGCAATCGGTAAATGACAATTCCAAGGGTGCTGCCATCAGTGCAGGTGCCATGCTTCGTCGTTATGGCGAGCAAGCTCTCCGAGATGTAAGCGAGCCTTACTTTCTCTCGATATAGCTAAACATGCACTTCTAGGATATTCGCAACCTTCTTCTTGACTGGGCTGATGACATTCAGGATTGCGAAAGAATTTGGTTACGTGCTAGTGTCTCTAACAGGCGGATCTTCCTCGACTACGAAAATTGCGTCATCAACAAAGGAGACGATCGTCTGAGGACCTTCCCTTTTCCAACGCGCCGACCCGTACGTTTTCTTTGCCGCATCACCTGCATGATTCTTATTTTTCTACTTTGCAGACTCAATCTGAGCTTGTGCGATGTCTCCTGGAGCTCACCCAAGTGAAGACATCACACCTTACAGAGGAAGCGCTTCGGGCGCAGGACGAAGCGTTTCTTGCTTCCTTGCCCAAGCCCAAAGCTACACCTTCCACCGCGCCCGCCCCACCGCCTGAAAAGGCAAAACCACAACGATTGACTAAAGAGGAGGAAGCCTACCGCGAGAAGTGGTCTCGATTACTAGATATGATCAGCAAAGGTCGTTCAGAACCTCTCAAATCATTCTGGGAGCGCGAAGGCGCTTCCCTTGGTGGCGTCGATGCCCTAATACCGGAATGGACAGGGGATAGGCGCGCATCGTTGCTCCAGGTCGCCGTGCAATCAGGCCAGGAAGACGTTACACAGTGGCTATTGTACGAACTGCACGCCGATCCAACTATAATCGTTCCGTCTTCAGGCGTACATCAGGAAGACAAAGCTCCCAATGAATCTGACGCATCGGACGCGCCTCTACAAGGTGCAGGTTCGCGCCGTACTGCCTATGACTTGGCCCGTACGAGAGCAGTCCGTGACATCTTTCGCCAGTGCGCGGGAGATCACCCTGACTGGTGGGACTGGTTTGGGGCGGCACGTGTCCCGAGCACCTTCAACAAAGAAAAAGAAGAAGCGAGGGACGAGAAGAAAAAACAAAGGAAGAAAGGCCTGAAAGAGAAAATGCGGGAACGGGAGGCCAGAGAGAGAGAACGGGAAGGTAAACAGACTGACATCGATGACGAACAGGTGGAGGCAAAGCCAGAGCTTCGCTCTCAAGACCCTACGGCTCCCCGAAAGCTCGGAGGTTCGTCCGGCACAGCTGATGGCGTTCTCGGCTTGACTGTGGAGTTAAGAGCAAAGGTGGAGCGGGAACGAAGAGCCCGAGCGGCTGAAGCAAGGTTGAAAATTCTTACCGGCGCACGACAGTAGATGTAGTTAATAATTTTACCAGCCTGATGGAACAAAATTATATAACCTATGAAAAATGAAATGAATGAGAATGGGTAGTATCGGGCCACATCTGGGGTTCCTGCTCTAGCCAACAGACTCTGGTGAGTGCACTGCTGAGGTACGAGTGTCAAACCAAGCTTTTTGTTGACTGACTCTGCCATCAGTGCCATGGGGCACAGTGCTTCAAGTTCATCTATAGTGTGGATACACTTCATTTGCTAAGCCTAGAGATGTCCTGTGAAAGAACTATTATTACTCGAAATCATGTTCAGCCAAGGACGATCCCACAAGTGACAATGGTGCATGAGTCTGCCAGCCTAGTAACCTGTTTAGATTGTGTGAGATGGGAGTTGATCTTAAATGACCATGTTATACTTCACAGACAATGTGATATGTTTGGCAGAGCCTAGGGTCGACAACACCCTGCCATAGTTTTGGTCATTAGGTGACATTTGGGGGGATTTAGTCAGCAACGAAATGAAGAGACATGGTGAAAACATTAGTCATCCTCGGAACTGCAGTGACAAGGTGGTCATGAATGTTTACCTGTGTTTATTTCTGTCATGAAAAACACTGTTCAACTTTTTCAACCACCAATCTTCTGTTAGATGTCTGAGGTTGCTGGGCCCTCAGATCTTCTCCTTTCCCCCCATGAAATTCCTAATATTGCTCATCAAATAATCAAACCTATGCCATGCGAGTGGGAAGGATGTACAGTTATTCTCAACAGTTGGTATAATCTGACAAAGGTGAATTTAGATCAGCTCTTGATCTACTGTAGATGTAGATACTAGTCATAGATGTCCTGATGGTGGTGTACTGAGCTGTACTCCTCTCCAGGGGTACTTTAGCAAATCTTCAGCTGTCACACTTTGCTCTCAAGTCAACAGTGCTGAGTGGCCATGCTGAAGGTTTTCTAAAGTGCTCTTGGAGTGAGCATTCACTCACTTTACCCATTTCATCTGCATCGCCCTCCATTACTAGTCAGTGCTAATATATGCCTCCCTATTACACAGCATACCTTAAGACACTGTGATCGCATATCCAACATAGTGAGTTTTTTTCACCCATAACTTACCTTATTTTGCTTATCTGCTGTGCTTGCAGCAGGAGGGACAGTATCAATGTCGATATCTGAGATGTGCTGGTCGTGTGCATGCCACAAGGGATGCACTCAAAGCACATGTGGACCTCAGCCATCTTTCTCGTTTTACAATTAGCTGTCCAGTCCGAGGTATGTTTCACTCTGAAAATGGCAATCTATTTCATATTCAGCTTCGTCTTTTTCAGATTGTGAGCAAGTTTTTCCGCGAGCATCTCAACTCAAGTCCCACTTCGAGACTGATCATGAAGATCTCGTCAATATGCGCGTGACTCGGGCCTTTGACGGGCTCGTTGCTACTGCACCACCATCACGACGAATTATGACTCATCCCCCACCATTGCCGTCGCAGCATAAACTACATAATTGGCAGTTCACTGTTCCTCTCGTCTCACTGCCACCTCACAAACCATTCGGTCCACTCGCGCCGGCAGAACCAATTTCCCGAAAATGGAGACGATTAGACGCACCAGATGAGGATGACTCAGATTCGAACCACATCATTCCACTCGATGATCTGGTCTTCCCAGTGACTCCGTCCCAGCAATCGAAGGAACTTCTCCTCCACATACGAAGGAAGCCACCGTCATTGAACGAGAACCAAAGGCTCTCGTATCCTCAACCCATGCCTCGCCCACTTCCACGCGATGATTTCGTCCCTACGACCATCGGTATTTCCATCTTCGAGCGGAAATTCGGAGAGCTTGCGAAAGATGGAGTGGTCAATGGAGAAGCGTAGTTCAAGTCTTGCTGGTGTAGCGGTGAGAGACAGAGAGCCACGGTTGTTGATTGGCTGTTATCGTTGTCGCAACATTTACTATTTGTCTTCGTCGTGTACTGTCATCATTGTCCCATACAGCTACTGGTACTACTACACACTGCAAATAATCGTAGTATTGTACTGCCCTTGCTGCGGCGGATAGTTCGATATGACCTTTCTTGCTCGCTGTTTTTCCCGATTGGTCAGTCCACGGTTTATGCAACTGATTGAGTATATTTTTCTTTCGGGGGACCACCGTGGGGCTTGTCGGTTGGCCGTGCGCCTTCGCAGTACTGTTCAGTGTTCACGGCCTTTCCATCGGCCAACGGATTGGGTGTAGTTACCGACGTACAATTTTTGCTCGTTCGCGGAGAGGGCATAGACCTGAGGATAGAATATATCCTCTGAAAATTTTACAGTTTCCTTACATTGTATGAATCATACCGACAGGTAGTAAATATAAGGGCTATCATGCTGATGCGCGAAATATGGCTATAATAGAGCGCATAAACCTGTACTCCCGGCATCTCACCGCAATTTTGGGTCTATGCAGCGTTTCCCTCTGCAAAGGTGAGGAGATCAGAGTCTCCAGCATCGGTGACAGTCATGACCCTGAGAGAATCCGTTAGCTTGAGTGACGGATCAAAATATACGGGACTACTCACCCGACACGGAAAAGCTTTCCGGCGGCAGTGCCAAGCGCGACATTCGTGCCAGAGAAGTGGTGCACGGTCGTCTTCGACAACATGGCATAGTATTCGAGTTCAGACTTGCGCAGCGGTGGGCAGTTACCAGCAATCAGAACAAGCTTGGCTAAATCATCGCGGATGCGAGGACAAACACAAAACAAATTTATTGTCAGCCAAAGGGACCTTCTCAGCCTCACGCTCCAGTCCCCGTGAGTGCGAAAGAGTGCTCACCTTTGCCGCTGCGCATCTGCTTGAGGGCAGACTTGTAACCAAGGGTGTACTTCCCCGACTTGACGACAAGTGCAAGACGAGACGAGATAGACTCGGACGACTTGGTTGCCTTGGACTTCTTGGAGGGGGCCATTGGTAAATTTTTGTGTGTTGGGGAGTCTTGAGGAGCTTGATGACGACGAGTGGCTTTTGGATATGAGCCATATGACAAAATCTAACTTTCAGAATCGTGGATGAACTGTACAGTTCTGGCCAAAACGGGTTCAACTCCGACAGACCCACCCCCATTCAAGGGGTCAACTATTTACATCGCGCTCAGAACTGCAGAAAATATAGCAAAGTCGTTAACAATTACAACGAAGCTAGAGACATTTCTAGAACAGCGTGTGGCCCCTTCTCATTATAATCAGTCTTCGATACAAAGTTTTTCCCATGCGACTCATTGAACGCGATCTAAGGGAGCTCATCAACAGGATACCTTCAATGCGACCGAACAATAGACATACCTTCGCAACAATGCTAGTGCCAAGGAAAGCCGCGAAACCATCTCCTTTCTCTCGGTATTCAGCAAAGTATTCTGGCACGGTCAGCACTCGGATCGACCGCGGCTGTACTTCAGTTGCCTGGTCTGGTGTGCTAAGGATGAAAGGCGCTAACCGCGACTGCAATGCAGCTCCGATGCCTATGCACGATTAATTCCGACTTTACCAAGGGTACATGGTCACGCACCTTTGACATGATTTGTGAGGTCGCCATTAACAAACAAACCTTGCCAAATGTATTGCCTTTGGGCGACATCCGTTTGGCGAACGGAAAATGCAACAGCCTCCTGCAAGGGCAAAATTCTCCCCTCATAAGGATCCGCACGCTCGACAGGCAGCCCGTTCAGCAGCGTAGGATCAAAGAGCGGCTCGCAAAATCGATGCCGCTCTTTGCCCAGAGTGATAGAGTGTTCGCGGAACTCCACAGTGACAAGATCAAGTGCCTCAATCTCCCTCGCGCGAGCTTGCTCTGCAGCAGAAGCCTTCGCGGTCAACTTTTTTTTCATCCCCGTCTCGATGACGGCCTTTTCCTTTCCAGCAACGAGGACTGCTGCTATATCCGTGACTCCTTCATCTTCTGGTATCTCTACTGTTTGCCCATCTGACGGAACGCGAACAAGGCCTTCCATCCAAACGTACTTAACCAGATCGTCCAAGAATCTCTGAACAACATCTGGGTCACTCGGTTTGTCCGGAGGTGATGCCGCTGCCATGACTGACTGGTTGGAGCGAAGGAGGTTGGCGAGGTAAACTTGACAGTCTCTGATGCCTAGAGGTGTAGACGAACGAGCGTTTTGCATGATGAATCCATCGTAAATTGGGGTGATATCGGTTATTTCGTGACCGATATCGACCACGACTCCGCTGAGCTGTCCAGCAGCATAGAGCTGTGCCATAGGGCGGTCGAGGAGACCGAAGCCTGCGACATTGAAGCGCTCGAAGAAGATCTGACATATGCGTTCTGACGAATCTCTGAAGAGTCCTGCTGGCATGGACAGCATAACAGGAGACTCATTCTGAGTTCGCTTGAGTTGAAGTGTACGGAACAGAACATATTTCCTTGGTCACACTATGTGAGGTGAGGGCACAACAATAGAATTGCAGACGTACCAGAGTGCCTCCGCTTGAGTCCAATCACGCACATCACCATCTGCAAATGGCCATGAGATGATAACATCTTGACCAGCTTCAAGAGCTTCGTCTAGTTGTGAACCAACGAGATAGTCGTGAACCTTCGCCGAGGGACTAGGCTGAAAAGGCAAAGATGATGCACGACTGCTGGATGCAGTGGGACGCAGATTATCGCTGCTCTCGGCTGGCTTTAATGAGGATGCGCCATTTGCACTATCACCTGGATTGCGTCGCAGACCGACGCGAGCTTGTATTTCCTGTAGCATAGATCATATATGGAATGTCAGACACGAAAATGAATAATACGAACAACAGACGGCGCCTTGAGCAGATCTTGCAAGCCAAGGCCTGCTCTGATGAGTGTTCTGCCGGACTCGATGATGACGACAGACGAGTCTCGGAAACTGACCATCGTGGAACACTAGAAATATGTGATTTCTTGTTGTGGACGCGTTGTTTACATCACGGTAATAACCCCGGGATACTAGTTACTATTCGGCTGTATACATCATAGTACATACGACAGATTCAGAGGACTTTTTCAGCCAAGCTGTCTCTCATTCTCTGGACATGATGTATATGCCAACGGAAACCCAACTTTCTGCGCTGTGGCCCCAGCTTGACATCTCAGAGTCTGGAAGCAAGCCCTTCACTGACTACAGCCGTTGGAGGTTGCTCGTGAATGACGGTGGAAGGCACACATGGCACTACCTCCAAACAGACGAAGAATGTGAGAAGTGGCCTCAGAATGATGTAGACAAGTACTGGATTGGTATTCCACTCGTAAGTGTGTTGTTTAAATTTTGGCTTGCAACACGCTTAGGCCTTAGTCAAATAGAACTTGCCCGACCTCGCTAAGCCCAAGGATGCGCTGGATGCTGCTCGCAACGGGTATACATTCTACAAGCACCTCCAATCTCATGATGGACATTGGGCAGGCGAGTATGGTGGCCCCATGTTCCTTCTCCCCGGCCTTGTCATTGGGTCATACGTGTCTGGTATGGGCTTCAAGGAAGCGGAGCGTCTGGAGATGATTCGCTACCTTCTGAATCATGTTAACCCAGAAGATGGAGGTTGGGGAATGTAAGTTGTAATGTGATATTTACTATTTGCCCCGTTTCATAATCTATACAGACACATCGAAGGACACTCAACCGTTTTTGGGACAGCGTTAAACTATACCGCTCTCCGGATTCTTGGTGTGCAGGCTAACCACCCAGCTGCTGTAAGAGCTCGTGAGACATTGCACAAACTTGGTGCGCTCATTCTTCATCTTTGTCGGTGTATGTGTCCTAATTCTTCGAGTACAGGAGGAGCCACTGGTGCTCCTGCCTGGGGCAAATTCTGGCTCGCAATATTGAACGTGTATGATTGGGCTGGCGTGAATCCAGTCCCTGCAGAGCTTTGGTCCGTTTGCAAGATTTCATTTGACACCTGAACTAACGCCTCAACTGTCTGAAAGGCTCCTTCCTGACTGGCTGCCTTTCCATCCTCATCGTTGGTGGATACATACCCGGACTGTCTATGTGCCAATGAGCTATCTCTATGGCATCCGATTTAAAATGCAGGAAAATGACTTGATTCGAGCGCTCCGAGAGGCGAGAATTCTATTGCTGAATCTTCCATTTTATCCGCTGACAATCCGACTTGCAGGAACTATACCCAACTAACTATTATCGGATCCACTGGCCCTCGCAACGTAATAACGTGTGTGCAGCAGACCTGTATTCCCCTCATACCACCGTCCTGGATGTTATGAACTCCGTTCTTTCGATGTATGAGGGCTGCGCTATTCCCCCCCTCCGCAGGGCAGCTCTCGCACGTGCATACCACCTCATCATTCTCGAAGACGAGAACACCGAATACCAGACCCTTGGGCCCGTCTCCAAAATGATGAACCTCATCTGCCGTGCTCACGTCGAAGGCCCCGACAGTGAAGCGTACAAGCAGCACGCTATTAAACGCGCAGACTTTATGTGGCTTGGTCAAGAAGGTATGATGATGTGCGGAACGAATGGGAGCCAGCTATGGGATATTGGCTTCATCACGCAGGCACTTGTTGAGACCGGCCTGGCGAAGGAGGAGGCGAATAAGGAGAGTTTGTCGAAGGCGCTTGGGTGGTTGGATATTTGCCAGATCAGGGAGAACCCAAAGCACTATGAAACATCTTACCGTCACACCACGAAGGGGGCTTGGCCATTTAGCACCAAAGAGCAGGGGTACACGGTCAGTGATTGTACCGGCGAGGGGTTGAAGGCAGTCTTATATTTGCAAAACCAAGTGGAGTTAGTATCATTGTGATCTGTTTGAACTGCCGACTGAACATTCTGACAGAGGCTCGGAGAAAATCATCTCAGATCAACGACTTTTTGATGCCGTGGACGTCATGCTAACTATGCAGAACTCGAATGGTGGTTTTGCCAGTTATGAGTTGGTCAGGGGTCCCAAGTGGCTCGAATGGCTGAACCCTGCAGAGGTTTTCGGTAATTCATTCACTCTCATAACTTTCACTATCCAAATGACGACCTGTAGGTGACATCATGATCGAGTTCTGTTATCCAGAGTGCACAACCTCCGTGATTACGTCACTGTCCATCTTCAGAAAACATTATCCTGACTACCGGTCTGTTGATATTGGGTGAGCGATGAGGCACTGTTCTACTTACCGTCCTGACATTATTTCAGAAAAACCATCAAAGGTGCGATCGAGTACTTACACAAGGCGCAAAAACCCGAAGGTGGCTGGGTTGGCTCCTGGGGAATCTGCTTCACATATGCAACACAGTTTGCTCTTGAAAGTCTTTCGCTAGTTGGAGAGAACTACTCCAACAGCTCTCACGCACAACGGGCGTGTAAGTTTCTTCTCACGTGGCAAAGAGAAGATGGTGGTTGGGGCGAAAGTTACAAAGTGGGTCATCTAAATTTACATCCGGGACTGGGTTTCCAATTTGTCCCGTAGTCCTGCGAACAAGGTGCCTGGATACAGCACGAAAACTCACAGGTCGTACAGACCTGTTGGGCGGCCATGGCCCTCATGTACGCGAAATATCCCGATCCTGAGCCTATTCGAAAGGCCGTCAAGTTGGTCATGGACAGACAATTACCCGTAAGTTTAGCATGAAATAACGGTAGTCTTCGGAAGCTTATCCATGGCGCAGGATGGATCGTGGCCGCAAGAGGCGATCGAAGGAGTGTTTAACAAAAATTGCACTATATCATACCCGAACTTCAAATTTTCATTCCCCATATGGATGCTTGGAAGAGCGCATCACTACTTGAATGAGCTGGAGGAGCGAGCCGGACAGACCCTTAAGATGTGAATTTGAAAAGATGGCTGCTCGTTGCTCGGGTTGTGCCCATGGGTGACTCCAGCGGGGAGTGTGCCGCGCTGTTCCACTCTCGTGAGATTGCGAAGCGTTCCGATACCTGTATCTTACATGATTTGAATGATATTTTTGTTATTTCACTTTGGCACTAGTACTACTTCGTAGTCTTTGTAAGGAGGTCACGATGTATTGCGATATGAATATCGTGATACAGTACAAACTTGAATTCGGAATTCGGTTGAACGCGGACAAACAAATGGCATACGGATGGTGTGCTTTTGCTGTCACTCATTTGAATTCAGCACTATGGTCTCGGCGCATCTTCAGTATTTTCTCCCTCCACTCTGTTTGCAGTCAAGGTAAGTTGTCGTTCTTCTTACTATTGATTTAGTTTCTAATGCGTTACAGCCGACGTTCACCGAAGTCATCATGTCGAGCGCTACGTCCAGTGTGGCCCGGGTAGCTTATCTGGCCTCGGATATCATCGTAGATTCTCAGCCTACCCTTCCGTTGACCTCACAGTTTGCAAAAGAGTATAGTTCGCTCTCTGCAACTTCCAGTCGACGTCCGACAATCTTGTCGGTGCCCCTAGGCGGCGATCCAGGGTCGACATTACTCAGAAACGGAGCGGCTGCTGGACTCATATCGTTTACCTCTTCAGCAGCAACACAAACTGTAATCAGGCTTGTCCTGGATGCTGCTGAACTTTCTTCACTTCCCCTTGTCTTGCATCTTGCCGTGAAAAATGACTTGTCCGAAGTCCTTCTGCTCCATTCCGCCGTTCCGTTCTTCCTCGTCTCTAGAACCCCCCAACAAGCACACGATAACTCACTCCTGGCATCTCGGTTGGCACGGACGGAGAAGAAGGCAGTCGTGCATGCCTTTTATGACGCAAAATATGATTCAGTGAAGGAAATACCGGAGAGTGAGGTGCAGCCTTTCCTTCTCTCGGAGAAGGTTGCGTCAACCAATGGAGTGAATGGATATAATGGAGTGAACGGGCACAATGGTCATGTCAACGATGCAAATGGCACCAACGGTGTCAATGGTCATTCAGCGACAATAGTATCCCCTGGCTTAGAGCTTTTCAAGCTTTACGAGCGCGCAGCGCTTTCTACGGTCGTTCGTATTCGTCGCGCATGCCCTCCGCTCTCTTTACATGGTTCTAGCGAACCCCACACTGTCATCTTTGGGCTGGGCGACATCCCTCCTGTGGATATTGACGGAGTGTCGATTGTCTCACTCAGCTTGCTCACTCCCCTACTCCCCTCCCGCATACTCGATGTCATTCCATCATCTGCGTCACGTATCATCATTCTTGAGCAGCTCCACCGCTGGAACACGAAATGGACACCTTTGTACCTTGAACTTGTTAATGCAATTCACCAGCGGGAAGTAGAGCAACGACCCCACATCCAGAGCGTTTACTTCAGCGACCCTGCCCAAGTAATCCCTCTCGCAATTTTGAAACTTCTCCAAGCAGCTCCCTCTTCTGCTCCAATTCATCTCGGAAGCGCCAGCACCTCCTCACTTCTTTCGCCGGAAGTGCCACATATACCCAAGCACGAGTCGTCGTATACGAAGATATTGTCTCACGTCTTCGGCGAACGCCTCGAAGTTTCCAATTCGCCTGCCTTGGTGCTTAAACAAGGTGCTATTGCCACCAGCCCAGAGTTTGCACTGGGTCGCGTTCGAGGACAACTCGATCAACGAAATGAACTCATCCGCTCTGTACAGAAGCTATTGGAGGTTAAGGAAGTCAGCCCAGAGCTGCATAAACTTTGTAGCCAGTGGGTCCTTGTCAAGGACGACGATACCAAGAGTCGCTCAGTGGGAAAAGAGCTCATCACCGCTCTCGAGTCTTCAAAGTTATCGAGTCCTATCATTGACCGCATTCTCGCACTCCGTGCACACTTCTCCACATGCTCGAGATGGATCATTGGCTCAGACGCCTGGTCCTACGATCTTGGCGCTTCTGGACTGCACCACGCCATCGCATCCGGTCTCAACATCAACATTCTCATCATCGATACCCTTCCCTACACATCCCGCAACTCCGCTGATCCACACCGCCGTAAGCAAGACGCTGGTCTGTACGCAATGAACCACGGCGATGTCTATGTAGCGAGCGTCGCAGTGTATTCGTCATATGCTCAAGTACTGCAAGCAGTCATGGAGGCGGACAGACACAAGGGACCCAGTGTCGTCCTCGCATACCTGCCTTACCAAAACGAAGATGCACCAGCACTTGAAGTTTTAAAAGAGACCAAACTCGCTGTCGACGCTGGGTACTGGCCACTTTACCGTTGGGACCCTGTGAAGGAAGCACAAGGCAAAGAACCATTCGCGCTCGACTCAGACGCCGTGAAGAACGACCTTCAGCAATTCCTCGACAGGCAGAACCATCTATCGCAACTCGTACGCTCCAAGCCCGAGCTTGCCACGGAACTGGTGAGCAGCTTGGGTGAGAACGTGAAGGAGGCGAGGAGGAGGAAGGCACAACAGGCATATGATGACTTGGTTGTCTCACTTGATGCGCCACCGTTGGTAGTGCTGTATGCATCGGATGGTGGCACCGCAGAGAAGTTTGCGAAGCGATTGGCCAACCGCGGTAAAGCCAGAGGCTTGTCGACGTCCATTGGCACCATCGACTCTGTGTCCATCGATACCCTCTCTCAAGAGGAGTACGTGGCCTTTGTCACATCTGTGGCAGGCCAAGGTGAGCCCCCACAGAACGGACGGACTTTGTTCAAGGCGCTCAACGCTGCTGCCCTTCGTGGAGAGAAGCCTTTCTCGAAGCTTCGATACTCGGTCTTCGCCCTTGGTGACAGCCACTATTGGCCACGCCCAGAAGATGCTCACTACTACAACAAGCCAGGCAAGGACCTCGATACTCGTTTGGAGCAGCTGGGGGGAGAGCGCTTTGCGGATATTGGGCTCGGTGATGACCAGGATGCAGACGGACCAGACACCGGATACAAAGTGTGGGAGCCCCTCGTGTGGAAAACGTTCGGCGTCGACAACATCGAAGTGAAAGAAGCAGAACCCGACCCAATCACTAATGAGCATATCAAGGCGGCCTCGGGTTACCTTCGCGGCACGATTGCTGAAGGTCTCGAGGATACTAGCACGGGCGCCCTCGATCCCAGTGACACCCAGCTCACGAAATTCCACGGTATTTACCAGCAAGATGACCGCGACATCCGTGACGAACGTCAAGCTCAAGGCGTTGAGCCTGCCTACAGTTTCATGATTCGCGTTCGTACGCCCGGTGGTGTGTGCACGTCTGAGCAGTGGTTACAGATGGACCGGATCGCTGATGAACATGGCAATGGGACGTTCAAGATCACCACAAGAGCGACATTCCAGTTCCATGGTGTCATCAAGCGACACTTGAAGCCTTCCATTCAGGAAATCAACAAGGTGTTGTTGGACACTTTGGCTGCGTGTGGCGACGTCAATCGGTGAGTTCTGCAGCTTCTGACGATGTTTCCTGCTGATCGTCCGCTTTAGGAATGTTATCTGTTCTGCTATTCCTTCTTTGTCCCGACTTCATGCGCAGGTCTACAACTTCGCGAAGCTTGTGAGCGCGCATTTATTGCCTAGAACAACGGCATACCACGAGATTTGGTTGGACAAGAAAATGGTTGCCGGTGAGGCGGTCAAGGACTTTGAGCCGCTCTACGGCGAATTCTATCTTCCTCGAAAGGTATGCTTAGTGCCGTATTCGTTTCAAACCGATCCTGATGTTGCGATAGTTCAAAATTGCGGTTGCGGTACCACCTACTAATGACGTTGATGTCTTTGCAAACGACTTGGGCTTCATCGCCATTGTCAATGAGCAAGGAGAATTGGCTGGCTTCAATGTTACTATCGGTGGTGGCATGGGAGTAACCCACGGCAATAAGAAAACGTACCCTCGAGTTGCGGACGTCATCGGTTTCTGCACTGTCGAACAAGGACCCATCGTAGCAGAAAAGGTCATGCTCACACAGCGAGACAACGGTAATCGTGCAGAGTAAGTCTTCTAAGCGTTCCACAGTTCTGCGTTCTGATTAGTTTTCAGTCGCAAAAACGCTCGATTGAAATACACCATTGACCGGATGGGACTAGACGCATTCAAAGCAGAGGTTGAGAGCCGACTCGGTTATCCATTGGCCCCAGCACGACCATACACGTTCGACCGCAACATCGACGACTTTGGCTGGTCAACGGGAGACAATGGTAGGCATCATGTGATGCTCTTCATCGAGAACGGGCGCATTCAGGACGAGCCCGAACGCGATTTTAAAACCGGTCTCCGCGAGATTGCCAAGATACACAAGGGCACGTTCCGTCTGACCGCGAACCAGCATATCATGATCTCCGAAATCTCTACGGAAGATGTACCTGAGATCAAGAGGATACTCGCCAAGTACAAGTTGGACAACTTGAACCACACTGGTTTGCGACTGTCGTCGTCGGCTTGTGTGGCCTTCCCGACGTGCGGTGAGTCGTTCCGCACCTATGAACTATCGTTTCTGACATGAGAATACATTCAGGTCTCGCAATGGCTGAGTCTGAGCGCGTGAGTAGTGACTTTGTACAACCCCTAATAAAATTTGATCTCATCGTGACATCTTCTAGTATCTACCAGTACTCATTGACAAGGTCGAGAAAATCTGCGAGGAGAATGGGCTTCGCAACGATTCCATTGTCATGCGGATGACCGGTTGCCCCAACGGCTGCGCACGACCATATGTCGCAGGTAAGACACACTACTGCTTCCTCTCTAAAATGTTCGCTCAACATCTCCACAGAGGTCGCCTTCGTAGGAAAAGCACCTGGATCTTATTCCATGCTTCTTGGTGGTGGATACTACGGCCAGCGCCTGAACAAGATATACCGGGAAACAGTATCGGAACCCGAGATCCTCGCCATCCTTAAGCCTATGATCAAGCGATATGCGCTCGAGCGAATCGAGGGCGAGCATTTTGGTGACTTTGTCGTCAGGGCGGGATACATTGCCCCTACGACATCAGGGAAAGAGTGGTATGACGGCATGGGCGGAGAAGGACAGTACCGCGAAGCTGCGGCCGCTACATGAGGCCTCCCACCTTTCGCATTTTGCACATCTATGAATTCATCTTCATTTTGCACATCTATGAATCTATCTTTGGGGTATCGAGTCACCTTACAACTCACTGATCGTGAATGACGTATAAAACTGAGATGTACATGTACTTTATTCATTGTATCGTACATGCCACACGAAATCACCTCCTACTGCTTGCTAGCCTTGGCTTCTGCGAGTGACTCATTCACGGCGCTGATAATCTTGTCAACGTCCCCCCGAGTAGGGTCGACGACAGATGCACCCATGTGCCTAAGAGAGTATGTCAGTCACACCACCTCATAAGTATTTCACGGGTAGAAAAACAACGCACCCTATACGGAAGTATTTGTCTTTTGAGGCAGGATGATGTTCAGTAAAAAACGACTCCTCGCAGGGAACTTCACTGACCTTTGATACTGGCATGCAATCCGCCAGCAACAACGACGTCTTTCTTCAACAGACGAGGAACGATATCGCTCGCTGTGAATCCGTCAGGGAAGTAAAGCTATATGCAGTATCAACCTCAGTTGCTCTCCAATCAAATACTGTACGCACTGCAGACATGCCATTCGCCTGGACGTCCTCACTGAGAGGCACGCCCTTGAATCCGATTTCCTCTGCTGCCTTCTTAATACGTCTGCTGACCTCCTGGTGGAGCTTGAATCGTTGCTCGAGTGAGACAGCGCCCTTCATTATCTGCGTGAGGGATGCGTGGAACGCGTAGATGAGGTTGACGGGTGGCGTGGCGAAGTAGGCGGCGGAGTTGTTCTCGTAGGCTTTCATTATGGGTAGCCATCTATTTGGGAATTGGAGGTTATTTTTTAGGATAGAAACATGAACATGGACAGTGCGCACTTCTTCCAGCTGCCATAGTAGGTTGTGACCGGCGTCGAACGGTTCTGGAACACCTTGAAGAATTTGTATCAGTAGCTGCACGCCATGGTAGGGAAAAAAGACAAACCTGGACGGCTTTCTGAGAAGCAACGAGGATGCTGAGACCCGGTGGCGTGCCTAGACCTTTCTGGCTGGCTGTCAATATGACATCAATGCCCCAGGCATCCATTTGGATTTCTTCGCTCGCCACAGAGCAAACAGCATCAACGACAACCTAGTATCCGTCCATAATGAGTACACGTGAATTAAGGAGTCCTCGGAGGAATTACAAGGGTGTCCGGAGAAACTCTCTTCACGACATTTGCAATAGCTTTGATGTCGGACAGAACGGCTACCCAAGATAGATCAGTCCAACATCCAGGAACCTCTCAGGCACCCCCGAAAAAGTATCACTAACCTGTCGACGTGTCGACGTGGGTCACCGTAACAATCTTATACTTCTTCGCTTGAAGCGCGCTTTCAATATCAGCCTCCTTGACAGCGCCACCTATCTCAGCCTTGATCTGGTCTACATTGGCGCCATAGGTTTGCAAACTGGAGAAAGATGAAGAATGAGCGACCATCACGACGCCCACCCCATGTTCAATCCCTACCAGTCTGCGAAACTATCGGCAAAATAACCACTATGGAGGACGAGCGCGTTCTCGCCTGGTTCTACGAGATTAGCAGAGACCTACTAATGCATAAACACGTGTGCACCCCTGAAATTGACACGAGACTACATACCTGATCCCATCCTAGGGTGCCTGACCCAGCGATCAGGAACGGCTGCGCGTCCTTTGAGTAAAGAAGTTGTCTGACAAAAGTCGCGTGAGTTTTGGCACTGTCGCTGTGTTTGTGCCCTTGCCTAGTCATACGAATGCAATCACCAAAGACTAGTGCAAAGTCGGGCGACATGTGCGACATCGACGGATGTGCATTGGCAAAGAGGACCTATCAACATCCGAGTCGGTGTCACGACTCGGAGTCCAGGGAGTTGACGCACCTCATCCGTGACCTCAATCGGTCCTGGGATGCTAAGAACACAAGAGCTCGAAATGAGATCATAGCAAGGAAAAACACGAGACGTACACCAAAAGTCTGTAAATGACAAACGCGATCTCTCAGTCTCGGACAACTCATACAACGACTTGATCATAACTCACTTGTGTGGCGCCTTCAAGTTAAATTGAGCGTTCAATCCCAAGGCACCCGAGCAACGGCAAAACGACGCGCACCTGTACGAATTTACACTCTGTAGACATCTTACGAGCAGGACTTGTCGACGGATAGCTGAATATACGGGCAAGTGCGTAGGAGATGGAGGAAGAGGACTTGATGGAGACGTTGCGGAGGGTACTTAGACTCATTGGGAAAATATAACAGGACAAAACATGCTGCTATGTATTAGCAGTGCCGTTCGGGATGGGCGGAATCGCTTGTTCCACTAATGATCAAGATTCCCAGATAAAGATCCCGTATGTAAACTCTCCATATCCTGTTACGTGTAACCCACTCTAATTCCGTCTTTTGTTGTAGGAACAGCCAATGCTAGTAAGCTGGGTTATCGTGCACGGGTATCAAAACATCATTAAATCAAAAGTCGACTAGACAGACTATCATGGGAAGTAAGAAGATTAATCTGAGCAGAAGAGAACACACCACTTACGACACTCGAGACAAGTCTCATGACAAAACCACGGAAAAAACACGGAAAATCATCGCCCAGCAACGATCCCGTCTGCCACTCCGTTAGCCTGCCCACCCCCAACGAATCCCGCAATCGTCTTCTGGAGATCCGTCCACTCAGATTCACGTGGAAGCGCCATGTCACCGATATCATAAACATACAACTTCCCGTCGCTCCCTCCGAGCGCGGCTCGCCGTCCGTCTTTTCTATCCCATTGTAACTTGTTGATAGCTCGACCAGACCCGACGTTCGTGGAGACTACTGGTACCTGGAATGGAAGTGCAAGTCAGAAACAGAAGCGGAGTCCCGTGCACGGCATCAAAAATCGCTCAATCTAAATCTCACCTCCGTGTCCGTATTCAGATTCCAAACATCAAATCTCCCAGATCCATCAACCGTTCCAAACAGAGCAGGATGCGCAGGATGCCATTTCACATCATACACATAATCATCCGCCTCGTCGAAGGAGTAGATAGGAGAAATAGCATGTGCGGCAGTCGACGGTTTCGCAAGCGACTTTGCGCGCCAAAGCTTCACCGTCCAATCCACACTCGTCGTCAAAAACAGATCAGAAAAGTCGACAGGTCCCACAAGTGGATGGAAATGGAGCCCCATGACAGGCCCCGCGTGTCCTTTGTAGATATCATACTGATTTAATCCGGCTTTCGCACCCGCGCGGTCGTACCGATTGGCTTGATAGACATTGCCTTCTTCGGTCCCGACCCAAAACGTGGTCGTTTCATTATCTGGGAAGTCGAGTGTCGTGATGGCTACTTCGCCTGTTTTATTGTGACCTGCGTGAATAAGCTCTAGGGTTTCCTGAGGACAAATTCACGAGTCAGGCGTCAATCCATATCAAATATTTGGTAGACATAGGCCTACCTGTGGTTGAGCGAGCATGTCGACAAGCCAACTACACACAGTACCATCTGTACTGCTGGTGATCAAGTTGTGCGCGTTCTGAGTGCCAACCATTTGCATCGCATACACAGGGTGTGTATGTCCGGCAGCGGAGAGAGGCGTCTTGAGCACAGGTAGATGTTTCGACCGCGTATCCCACAGTAAAATCTGCCCCGAATACGTGCCACCAAACACCAAGTTCGAGTGGAACGGGGAGAACGTGACGGAGAGGACATCAGACTTGACAAGTTACTCCTCAGTCAAACAAACACATGACTTGTAGAGATGCTCACCGACCTGAGAGTGGAACACGAACTCGGGTCTGTCGAGTAGGTGGAGATTCCATACTGCAACAATACCGTCTGGCTCGTTCAACGCCGCGGGGTTCTTGTTATACGACGCCACACTCAATTCCGGGTACTGTATCAATCAGTCGGCAAGAATTATCATGCTTGAACGACGTCCAGACCTTAGGCGACCAATCAACATCTGTAATCGACCGATTCTTCCCGTACCGTTCATCATAGAATGCACAAATACGCTTGACGCGCTTTCCTTCAGAGTCATCCCTGAAATAAGTATGAACATACTGACAGCACCTTAACAAAATAAAAGGAAACATACCCATTCGCCTCCGTGCCTATAGTATAATCACGAATGTAATCATACCCATCGTTCAACGCGCGCTGTAAGATCTTTGACGATTGTTCCACAAAGTCCAAGAATTCAGGTGCACTGAGTATATGCGAGCGTTCCTCTTCCGTAAGCTCTAAGTTATAACCGTCTCAGTTGCAAAGTATCAGGGTGAAAGGGAAAGGAAGGAAAACACACCCCGAATCTCCTGCTCAATCTCCTTCTCAAGCTGCACACTCTCCTCCTCAAGCTCCTTATCCTGCGCAATCCTCTCCGCCTCCAACTCCCGTTCGCGCATGATCTGCTGTCTGATCTCATCTTCTGATACTTGGGGCGTTTCAGTTTCGATGGCTGTCGTTTGCACTTCTTTGTTGTAGATTACACGTTCCTGGGTATGAGTGAGGGTTCAGGTTTGAGCAGAGAGAGGAGACATGATTGGGGTACTTACGCGTTGTGGAAGCTCGAATAGCTCTTGCTCCACATCAATAAGATCCGGTATGAACCTCGGCGTCAACACCCTTCACACACATCAGCACCAGCACCAGCACCACCGCCAGCATCAAAGACCGCATACCTATCAACATGCTCCATCATCCCCACCATAGTCGTACCCATACTCACTCTATCTCTATCGCTCCCAACATCGCTCTGCCTGCTCACCCTCCCAGAAGGTGAAAGCGCTGAGCTATGGAGGAGATTTGTAGATGGTCGGGGCGGGGTGTTGGGTAGGGATGAGGAGGGCGTGACGTCTCCACCTGTGTCTAGGCCGCTGCGGCTCCCGACGAGTTGGTTGACGAGGTCATCAACATCACGGCGGGCTACGCTGGATGGACCGGGCTAGAGAAGATAGGATGAATTTGAGTTGGCAAGAGTGAATAGAGGGTGGACGAACTTCTGTCTGCCGTCGTTCAGTTTCTGCTCGTTGTCGGTCTGCTCTGGCTTTCCGAAGTTCTGCTAGTTTGGCACGTTTAGCTTCGATCTCTGCTCTTCGCTTGTCTGACATTGATGAGATTTTAAAGGAGGTTTGGTGTCAGAGAAGACTAGGGGGTGCGAGACGCGTTATGTTATGGAAAGACTGTAGTGATGCCAAGACGCGTTCTGAGCATTATAAAACATCCGCGTGCTCAACTTATTACGTCGAAAATTCAAAAGTTCCACTTGGTTCGCACAATCAAACTCAAGTATGCTCGGAGAGTAAATTGCATTCGGAAACTACAGGCGTCGATATATTGATACGTCTTCATACATGCACGAATATAAGAAACATTGGCAATGAGATAAATCGTAAAGTAGATGAGAGAGATAAATCCACAAGAAACGCGCAGTCAAGTACATACTGATAAAAAGGCAGAGAAAGAGACAAACCAAGAGAGCGTTACATGGAGAGGGAAACAGAATAGACTGAGGTTAGGGTGTGGGTTTGGGACCGCGAGCGGTGGGCGGCGGTGGCCTCGACTTCTTGGGCAATGAAGCTCCTGGTCGTAGGGGACAGAAGGAGGCCGGTAGGTTGTTGGTCGGTCATAGGGGACCTGACGTCGAAGATGGCGGACATGCTTGGCGGCGCGTAGAGATAGAGTGTGCGCGGCCGGCGGTAGCCTTCAACCTCGTGGATTGCTCCAGGTCGTAGGGGACAGCGAGGGAGGCGGGTACGCGTCTTCGGCGGGATGAGTAGTGCTGTGGATTAGTTTGTACCGTTCTAGTCTGGGGGCGCCAGGGCGGATGTGAGGCCGAGTTTAGCCATGGCGGCGGCCCAGCCATCGATGAGAGCTGCTTTGTCGGCGAGGATCTCGTCATGGAGTTGCTGGAGGTGACCTGGTTAAAATCAGTAAGCAATACCGGCGTCATGAGAAATTGCTCACCAAGGTAATCTCGTGTGCGGGCGGCGCGCAAACGAGCAGAATGCTAAGAAAGTAAGATGAGCGTCATAGTTAATTTAGTGAAAATGACATACCTGTTGTTTGCGTCGGTTGACGATGCGCACGGTATCCGGAGGCTTTGGCGGAGTTATGATAGACTGAGGTGGATTAGTGTTGATAAAATGCACTGTTGGTATTAATGTGGTAGATGAGTCGGTGGTTGCAAGGAGAAGTTCTGGGGTTTGGGGGGCGTCGAAATCCTCGAGGTAGTCGTCATCGTCGGCCACAAGGGTCGTGTCCGAGTCTATTGAGAAGCGCTTGTGCCTCTTGATTCTCGACGGAGCGGGTGTATAGATGTCGCCAGCGAGGGGTGGTGGGTTGTCATTGGAGGTGAAATCACCATTGAGTATCTTCTTTGTTGTTCTGTGTGAGGCAAGAACTAGGCAGGCCGTCTTGAGGTAGAAATTTGCAACC
Source organism: Suillus americanus (assembly GCA_016695465.1). Taxonomy (NCBI): domain Eukaryota; kingdom Fungi; phylum Basidiomycota; class Agaricomycetes; order Boletales; family Suillaceae; genus Suillus; species Suillus americanus. The sequence goes on from MU177897.1 coordinate 218,140, forward strand.
GCGGCGCCGACGGAAAGGCGGTCGCCTGCGTTGTGGAGTTCCTGACGCGTGGTGTCGCAGACGGTTTGCTTGAAGAAGGTAGCGGCGAGGCAGCCGGTGATAGTGACATGGGCAACACCGTGGAAGACGTAAGAAGTGGAAATCATGTTGGCAGATGGTAATCGTTAAGAAATGGATGTAAGCGTAAAACGAGGCAAGTTGACGGGCATTGAATCACAACTCATCCCATATTTATACCCCTCCGCGGTGGCGGTGCGGATTTAAACGCGTCAAGTCACGTGTTTCAAAAATCAATCCCTTAAATAGCGCGTGGGGGCTTCAACCTGATTGATTGATTCCCCGCCAATGAAAGTACCATCTTGAGAGCTGTATACATGGAAGGAAAAGCCTTGTATGACGTTCCTGTAAAATATAATGAACTGGATGAGAACGAAGCGTGCTTTACAGGCTCGAGCTATTCGATATCGCACCGTTCAAGCCTTCTTCACGCCATGCAGAAACCGCCAGAGTTGTATTATTCCTCACCCGCCCACTCAACCCTCACTGCGCTACCCCATTCGACCCTCACACCCGTTGCGTAGGTCTCAACCGCCGGCGACGCATGCCTGTGCCAGTGATACCCTGCATGTACTGTACTATATGCTTAAGGATGAGCTCAAGAATGCAATTGAAGAGGTGACTCGCCGGTTCCTATATGAACTATGGGCCTTGTGGTCGTCCCTCTCAGAACGAACCCTTCACTTTCACCCACCTGACTTTCATATCACATGTACTCCAGAGGAGGAAGCGATGACTATCGCCCAACAACAATCAGGGAAAGCGTCAAAAGGCAAATCCCTCAAGACTCGAATGGGGAAACGAATGACATAAGTTCGGTTGAAGTATATCCGTTCCACCCAGAGGACGAGGAAGCTGGAAAGCTGCGCCCCTCGATTTACGTGCTTTGAAATCGATTTCTTCTGGTCTCCTAGTTTGCCTCCCATCATCTGGTTTTTCCGTATTCGAACGCCCAACCACGCAGAGTCATTTGAATTAGACACAGCTGGACGGTTGATGCTTGTGCCAGCAGCACAATTCAGAGCTAGCGAGTGTATTTCAGCCACCTGGAAATATGTAAACCAGCAGCGTGCTGCCATTCTTTCCCTCTCATTGGGTGATTGTTCGGAACATATTTGATTGTGAAGACGATTTTATCCATGAGCTATCACTGTATGTTGTCAACTGGCGGACTGTACCCATCGAAACTAAACTCAACCAAGCTGAAACTCACTCCCAAGCAAAACATCCAAGACTCGCAGCCCTTAAACTCCCAAACGAGATCCTACGCGCAGCACGGTGAAGCGTGCGTGGACATGTCTGTGTTAGCGAGCACAGGCGTAGCAGGTGTACTCGGAGACATGGAAGGCATACTTGGGGATGCAGTCACGGGAGACACAAGGTATATCCGATGGGAGCCGACAGCGGGATGTGTAACGGAGGCGATGGAGTCGCCTGTGGACAAGGGAGTTCAGGACCAAACATCGATGGGTTTCGCATGAGGTTGCGGCAGATGGGCGTTGGCTTCGGTGTCTTCGGTTCCTCCGTCTCCTTTGACTTAGGTTTCGCCTTCGGCACGGTCACAAGCAAGGCAGGTGTAGAGAGCGAGATGGTTGTTGCAGTAGTCTCTACACTCGCCGTCGAAAATTGATCGTCGTTATCCAACGAGCTAGAGGAAGCCTTGGGCAGTAAAAAAGTGCATCGCCTGACTCATGTCTCTAACCTGATCCTTGTGCAGAGATGATTTGCGTTGATGCCAAAACCGGCAAGGTCTGTCATTATTGCTCTGAGGCATTGAGCTGCCAGTGGGTGTCGAGGACGGTGAAAACCGTAATACATTTTCAAAATCTTTTATTTTTGTCCCCTATCTGTAATTAATATATTGTCCGAGTCGGTCTGATGCGGAATCAATGTTAACAGAGGACGCTAAAATGATGAGCGCTGAGCGAGCACTCGTCTCGCTCTTCACCCTGGCTTGGACTATATAGTGACATATGCATAGAAGCGATTTCCGCGGTGGTCACCTACTAATCCCAGTCTGGCTTTGTCATTTCCGCAGCGACGCCGAGTACTGTTGCAGCACAGCCACCACAGCGTAGCGCAACTTGAACACCGTGCCTGTCGCAGTGATGGCGGGGGCAGTATCGCAGCACTGGCGCACTTATCTGGTCTCTCATCGCTCAACCTCGTTCTTTACTTATTCATTCTCGTCATGTTGATACCCAACGTCACTTGGCTGGACCTATGTCTTGCTGGTATCGGAGCATACTTGGTCAAGCAGTTGTTGAACAAGAATCCCACATCATATCCCCCCGGTCCCCGTGGGTGGCCTCTCGTTGGGAACATCCAAGACATGCCTCAAATCAAGCCTTGGCTCACCTTTGCAGAGTGGGGCAAGAAGTATGGTGAGTGTCTCCTGTTGTTCCAACATAATCCATTCCAACTCTGCTTTCTAGGTGCTATCTCGCATGTTGAGGTCCTGGGTCAGCATATCATCGTGCTAAATTCAGTCAAGAGTGCGGTGGACATGTTGGACAAGAAAGGCACTACGTACTCTGACCGTCCTGTTCTGCCCATGGGTGGCGAACTTGTTGGCTGGAAGTCCACTTTGGTTCTTCTTCCGTATGGTAACCGCTGCCGCCAGCAGCGCAAGAACATACACCAAATTATAGGCAATCGCGCCGCCTTGGATGTCTACCACCCGATCGAGGAGATTGAATTTCACCGATTCCTGAAGCGTGTGTTTTCGAACCCCGAACAACTGCAAGCTCACGTTCGACAGTATGTTGTGTCATTTACCCTTGCATAGAGGACACCTTGAATTTCTATAGCACCGCTGGCGCTATCATTTTGCGAATCTCTCATGGTTATGAGGTGAAGGAGAACAACGATCCATTTATCGACCTTGCGGACCGCGCTTTGGACCAATTCACGCAGTGCACTGCTCCCGGCGCCTTCATGGTTGACATCATGCCATTCTGTAAGACTATAAGTCTCTGAACTTGTAATTGGTCTGATTGTTTCCAGTGGCCAATGTCCCTGAGTGGTTTCCTGGTGCTGGCTTCAAACGCTTGGCCCGTGAATGGTCAAAGACTCGCGAGGATATGGTTGCCACACCCTACAAGTTCGTCAAGGATCGGATGGTAACAAACATTTATAGTTTTGCAATCACGAGTTAAACGTTTCACAGGCTGCTGGAATGGCCCCGACGTCTTTCACCTCGAATCTGTTGGAGGGCCGTACTTTATCTGCGGAAGAGGATGATATGGTGATGTGGTCTGCTGCATCCCTATACGCTGCTGGTTCCGAAACGGTTGGCTCCCCCTTTCATGTCACCATATTGTGAAACTAACGCCTGTCTCCACAGACAGTTTCTACCATCTACTCATTTTTCCTTGCTATGACACTGTTCCCTGATGTGCAGAAGAAGGCCCAGGCTGAAATAGACGCTGTTGTTGGTCCTGATCATCTTCCCTCCTTCGCAGATCGCGACTCCCTCCCTTATATCGAGGCGCTTGTGAAGGAAGTCTTCCGCTGGAGTGTTGTTGGCCCAACCGGTATGTGGATCTCGTTTATCGCATTCTTTAATTGCCGAGCGGTATCGATCACTCAATTGACAGGTATCCCCCATTGCGTCACCGAGGACGATATCCATGACGGGTACCACATCCCAAAAGGCTCCCTGGTAATACCTAACATTTGGTTAGTACTTTTATTTTTCCGTATTCGACATATCAACCAAATTGAAAGACAGGTTCATGCTCAATGACCCGCGGACATATGCTAACCCCTCGCAATTCAACCCTGAACGCTTCTTGGACAATAACGGAAAAGATCCTGAACTCGAACCTCGCACAATCTGCTTTGGTTTCGGTAGACGGTAAGCATGGAATTGATTTTCAAGTGCAATACTAACTTTCTGCTCTACAGTATCTGTCCTGGTACGCCTAAATCATGCTCATCAAAGTCCAACAGTAATTTGACGTTGTTTGCTTTCATGGACAGGTCTCCACCTCGCTGATGCCTCCGTCTGGATATCTGCCGCAATGTCACTCGCAGTGTTTGATATCTCCAAGGTCGTTGAGAATGGTGTTGAGATCACCCCTGAAGTTGACCATACATCAAGCACGATCAGGTATGTCGTGCATTTTATCGCATCGGCGGTGCTGGTTTCGATAGACGTACTCCCAGCCACCCCAAGCCGTTCAAGTGCTCTATTAAGCCTCGTTCTGCAAAAGCCATTGCGCTCATTCAACAGGATGCTAACTACTAAGGCCACGAAGATGATTTCCCCGTCATCTATCTGTCATGTATGATATTGTATATATATTTCCGTTTTATCTTAGTATTGAATCATAACGCTACTCACGAACTACCTGATAACACATTCAAGTGGCACACCTCCCGTCCAATAGCAACAATGAGGAGCAAACTCGAGCTCTTCAGCTCTTCTGTCAATAGCCGATGCATCCGATAGGCTCACCGTGACAGACTCCTCGTGCACGCTACATCACAGCACCTCAACCAGGGACGTTATGGGAAATATCGCTTCTCTCGTATTGTCTGGGGTTGTTCCGCCATATCTCGCCGCACTAAATTCTCCATTCTCTCGTGCCTCATCACACTGTCTAGCGCCTTCTTGTGTTGCCACTGCTGTTATTGTCTTACTGTAGTTCTAGTATTAACTATGTATTGTATGTCAATATCGAATGAAATCGTTTGTTTTATTGCTCGTGCCTCCACCATGTTGCATCATCCCGCGATCTGTTTCACGCTGTCCTCTGCGCGTCTTGTCATGCTCGCCACCTTCTCGCAGGTCTCAGGTCATCTTTTCAGATAAATGTCACACGTGTGCACACCCAAACTGCTTACCTTCATCTAACACCAAATCATCAACCCTACATATTGCCCGACATGGTTATCCCTTCAGGCTCTATGATATACGCGAGGCCCACCCTCAGACATTATACACATTTTTGCCAGCTTGCCGCGACAACGTGAACTATCGACTTCAACTCCGGATCTCGCCGTCGGTTCGTGCACCTTCACGTCCGTGCGCATGATAATTTATCTCAGATTAACGTCACATGTGTGCACACCCAAATTGCTTACCACTGGTCCTACATATTACCCGACAAGGACGTCCCTCAGGCTCATTACATGAGGCCCACCCTCCAACATGCATACATCCCTCATGCAACGGACAAACCGTTGCTTTTCAGCATAATCTGCGCGTTCATCAGAAATTACACGAACAACAAGAGTTAGAAGCCGTTCTCGCAGAGGTAGAACCATCAGAAGCAACAGACTTGCGTCGCAAATGTAGAAGCGGCGGAGAAGTGGGCAAAAGTTGTAAATGCGACAAATGCGGGAGGGAATTCAAATATGTACGATCGCCGACGGATGTTTGCTTTCAATCAATTCTAACGCCATGTACAGATGAATGCCCTCATGACACACAACGTGATTCATCTAGGCCACAGAAATCATGTCTGCCCACATTAACGAGTCAGACAGCGCTACAACCACCAACACTGATACTAATTATCCAGGCAACGAACTGGCAGACTCAGCAGCGTACTTAAGAATTGATCGTATCACCGGACATGTTTACTCCCAAGGCGAGGTGAAGAGTGTAGTTGGGTTACTGGGCAGTCGGCGCTAGCAGGGGCGCTGGTTTTTTTTCCGTCATTTTTCGCTCTGCATCGTGTCTCTTCTGCATCAATGTATATCCCTGTGTTACCTATCATCCAATTCATGTGTTTCACTGTCTATCAATGTGGCTCAATTGCGGATGTAAAAATTACCTGGAATATTGATGAGATCGAACGGGTATCGATCTGTATCGAGAAAATCGACAAAGTCTCCTTTTTCACGATATACATTGATCTCTATTGACTTGAAGAAAATTAGAAAATTTAGAACGATTGGTTGGGTAGGAAGTTAATCTTACCCTTCTTTCTCGGCTTTTCTACGTCCTCGCCTTCCACAACCGCCTCTCGTTTTTCCTGAGTCATGACTTTCCGCACAGCCGTCTCCCACATCACATCGTTAATCCCCTTCGCCTTCCAAAGTTGTTCTCGCAAGGTCTCTACCTCAGCTTCGAGTCTGGCAACGCGCGCGCTCGATGCTTCTGAGGTGCTAATCGCGTTCGGTTGCACGAAAAACGCGTAATCTCGTTGGAACTCGGCTTCGGGGTAATCGTAAGCGCTTGGTATGCCTCCAGGGGTCTTATGGGGGCGAAAATCAACATAAACAGGGTACCCATTACAGCAGAAGAAAAATCTACCTCGTCCTGCACGGGAAGCATCATCGTCACTTCGTGCGCCTCCCTTGCCTTTGAATCTTTTATGCGGTGGAACGGCACGACAGGGCGCATAGGAATGATGTCTTTCGCATCGGCGGAACTTCCAAGATTGAGGGACAGGCTGATGTGTCCGACAAGGTCAGGCGGCTTGAGCATGGTCGCGAGATGGGATATTGACGTGCCCTTGTGCGTCGAGATGGTGCGAAGGAGCTGGTGGGAGGCAATGTCGTAGATGTGGATGAGCCCCGTGGAAGTACCCACAAGAAGAAGCGAGCTGGTGAGGGAGATGGTGAGAGCTGTTATGGGTTGGCTGTGTTCGAGACCCGTCAGGTAGCTATACGCATTAAGGAACGTAGAAAAAGTCGTACCCGACTGTTATGAGACACTTTTGGCTATTCCTGTCCTCGTCGGCGACACGGATGAGATCGCTGACGCCTGCGCCTCCGACGGCTTCAATCGTCTGACCAGCGTGTTTTTCAGTTCGCTGGCGGAAAAGGTTGACTTGGTATATAGAGCCATCCAGCGAAGCAGCGAAAAATAAGCGTTCGGTAATGTCCCAAACCGTTGATGATATGGGTTTAGGGAAGTAGAAGGTAGTCAGCAACGACTGAGAAGATAGATCCCAGAGCTGTATATCGAAGGTGAACGAAAAGTAGCCATAGCTAGAAAGACGAGCTCACCTTTACAGTATGATCGAGGGATGCGGTGAGCACGCGACAAGTAGGGAATGCGCCGAGGCCGCAAACGATGTCTTTTACTGGTAAGGTGTGATCTGATAGCGTGCAATATGGGGTCGGAAGCTCGTTTTGCGTGTCATCATCGACGATTCTAGATTGCTGTGAACAGTGCAACAATGACAAAAAATCGAAACATACCTTGCCACGGACCAAATGCTAACACCGGAATCTTCACTACCTGAAATAAGAGCAGCACCGTCATGGGTGAATTTGAGGACATTGATGCGACGATAGTGGGCGTCCCAGGAGTTGTATAAGATGCCTGATGCGACCTGCCATCAAAATTTGAGTCGGGATCTAACATATTGTATTTTGTGACGCGCCTCCCAGAGATAAATTCGGCCTTGGGTCGTCCCTCCCGCGCAGAAAGTTCCCGAATTATCCACCGCGAGGCACGAAGGCTTTTCAGGAAGGATTATTTTAAAGGCGAGTTGGTCCTGAGATACATTGATAACGGTGAAAGCTATATTAGAAACATAATACCTACTTTTTGGAAGTTGTAGACATGTAGGATTGATTTCTCTTGTTGTGCCGCAAGTATGAATCCTCCTTGGCCATCGCGCGTTTCGACGAATGATATGCAGTGTGGTCCAGAATTTGATTGTTTGAAGGAAGCAAGCGAGGTACCGGTCTGGACGTCATGTAGAACGATTGCGCCTGAACCAGAGCCAGAGGCCTGGGGTGCAGCAGCACATAAAACGACTTCCTGCATGATCATCGGTGTCCACTCATGAAAGTTCGGAGGCAATAGAAATCATAGGTTCTGCCGCGAATTGAACCGGATCAGGTACTACAACCCTCTTGGTCATGCTCCAACTAAACAGACGCTGATCTTACCATCTTCGCCTATTTCCCTAAACCATCTCTTCACCAGTGTGTTTTGCGCATTATTGGGTGCGCGAAGGAGGTTTATTTCGACGAGAATGCGAAATCAGCTAGTCGAGGGTGTTTTGGACAGACATCAAGGTGGATCACGCGAGTGATCCTTACTTTGCTCAATACTGGGGCTAGGGCTGATCGGGCGGTAATGCATTTTGGATCGCAATACCAGCGTCGGAAACGGACAATGTCAGAGTGAGCCCCCTTGTGTGTATCGCTAGTGACTCTGCTGCGGCAGTCTGACTGTGTCCCGCCGCCGGAAAGGCGAACGGCAGGGATGAAAGAGTTTTAGTTTTAGCTTTAGGGAACTCTTACTCCCGTTTGTCGATGTTTTAAACCCTGGTGCAATTCACTTTGTACATGGCCTTGCACAATTCAAAACATCCCTTCAATTGACGCAAGATGGATATTCTAAGCTCACTTGATGCAGCCGTCAGTCTTTTTTGTTGGAAGTTACGTGTGATATCGGTAGCCTCGTCACAGTCCACTCCTCAACGTTGCAACTCTCCAAAAAATCAATGTTTAGCATTGATATACTGGCGGGGGTGTTCAAATCAATTCCCGCTCAGAAAGCGTGCGTATGTTGTGACGTACATTCTCTGCGTGAAAAGTGACCGAGTTAAGGCAACGAAAAATTATTCGGATACCGGGAGTCGAACCCGGGGCCGCTGTGTGAAAGACAGCAATGTTAACCGTTACACCATATCCGACTTGTCAAACTGGTCCAGCGTTACACTGACATTGCGCCAGGGCACCCCCGTATCTGCAGACCTAACAGTATCAATGCACACCCAATTAAAAAAGAAATAAACGCGCTTGGCATTAACTTCAATTGTAAGACTATACATAACATACACAAAAGTAACCTCCTCCCACCCCTTCCCAGCACACGCTCACCACATAAACCCAACAAGTTAAGTCATCAACAGACTGTTGGTTTGGCGTTACATCGCTGGAAAACCGGAATCAGCTACCCATGAATAAGTCCATCCTGATTCTCTCCCTCTAGAAACTGCAACCGCAAGACGCCAAGAATAAGATTCTATACCGTGTTGTGTTCTTGGTTCTCTTAACCGAAGCTTGAAGACTGTTGTGATTGTGGTGAGAGAAGAAACAGGGTCGGGGAAAGGCTGGGGAACGGAGTAGTCGCCGACTCGCTGCGATATATAAGTTATCTCTCCTCCTTCTATGGTATAGAATCCAGGTGAGATCGAGCGGACAAGATGAACATGACATGTGAATGATACGGAAAAGACAGACAGGTGTCGCAGGGAGCGATGCGTGAGAGGATAAGAGCGGGAAGGAAGGAATATGTTGGAGTTGCGATATGGAGCGGAAAGGGAGATGCGCTAGTGTGCAGGAGGCGAACTATATTGCACCCTTGATCCCAACCTTGCGGTATTTGTCCTCATAAACCTGTGCCAACTGTGGTGCGGCAGATTTACACTCAACCGTCTTGTCCCGATCGGGGGCATTCGGGTTTGTGAAAAAGGCGGAACCATGTGTTTCTATGAACTTGAGTGTGTCTGACACTGTTTCAAAGCCGAGCTCATTCTGGATGAAGCACACTGTTATTGTGCGGTATCTGATGGAGCGAGTAAGATAAGGTTGTCTTTATATGGAGACAATGGATACTCACGCTTTTGTCATAGTCATCAGTGCCCTGGTCCTCTCCCGATCAATGAAATAATCCATAATATACGCCCCCATGTTTGGTGCATTCAAATACATTTCAAACAAAGCATGGTAGTTGCCCATGGAGATAGCGCGCTGGACCCGAAGTGCATGATGCACTGCGGAATCCCTTTTCTGTCGTGGTGTCAGCGTACCTACGTAGAGATTAAGCTCTACGCAGTGAAGCGGGAATACAAGTATGAGTCATATCCTGAACTGACAAGAGGGGAAGAAGGGGCACACCGCTTTTATTCCGTCCATGCAAAAGCATGAGAATGCGATAGGCGGTAAATTCTTCGTGTTTGCCTGGTATGCCGAGGTCGTATAAATTCTTAAGTGTTGCCTGACATTGGTTATATTCTACCATGTCCGACTGCAGCAGCAGATCAGCTGTAAGCCGCATATGAAATCCAGCACCTACGCTTTCAAGTGCCATACGTGCGTGGATCTCGTATACCTGTACTGTAAACTCATTTTTTATTCGTTGCACCTACCAAGAGGGGCACGTGTCAACATGAAATATATAAGTGATGGATGACGCACGGTGAGATCTTGCCGCAAACTTTTGAACTGATTGCATATCCAGTTGTATGACACCTTTTCCTTCCAGCGTTTCTTGAGTTCGATGAGTGTCTGTTGTAGAACCGAGTACGGGCGGATCGTCTCTGGTTTTGGCTCCTGTGCAACAGTGAGAAACGAAAAAAACGACTGTATCGAGTGATCTCATACCGAGGTGAGACGCAGATAATCCTTAAATAACTCTTGGTTCGTCCCGACGATTGTATACTTATCCCAGTCTAGCACGTTCTAAGCAATAACATAAACATTCACGTTGACTGGGAGACGAGATGGACAAACGGGATCCGCCTCAGGGTCGTCAGGATTAGTACCAAAGGCGCTCGGCGAATCGGAGCGCGATATCCGGTTAAAGAGGTGAGCATTCTGATTATTAGCCTGGAGAGAGGCCTGACCGCGCATACTCTTCTGTCGCTCTATATCATGTTCCCGTTGAAAACGTTCGGCTCGGCGATTAAGAGCCGCCTGATCCCCGAAGTCGAGGTTGGCATCGTTGCGCTTCTGCGCCGCAGCTTTCTTTGCTTTCTTGCTCATGGGTGGAGTATCATTCCTATAGAGCATCAGTGGGTCATGGCAACCTTAGACACGTGGGACACCGACGTTTTGCGTTTAAGCGAGGTGAGTACCGGGGGAGCTTTGGGCATTAAGCTGGATGTTGCAAGTCACTGAAATCTGTAACTCAGCGTGCGACGAACTCAGACCGCACCTTTTTAATTGTACACCAGCCCAGTCGGTTGTCCATAGAGTCTTTTCAGCGAAAGCGTTAGCAATTGACTCTCTCAGCTCAGCCTGAGCCTCTGCCCTATTAGCATCTGTCATTTGCCCCAGACATCGTGCTACCCATTCTCTGATCCACCGACCTCAGCTTCTAGCTTAAAGTGAATAGATGGGCGCTTACTTCAGTGGTGGAGGCCATGATTCGGACGACATGGTGATTTAGTGATAGACTTTTGGTGTGCTTTATACTCCGATATTTGAGTGAGGGCTGTCGTTGGTAGTAGCGTATGGTATAAATTGGTGAAAGGAAAGCTTGAGCAGGTTGCGAGAAGAAAGGATCAACGATCCTAAACGAAGTACCAACATGCCTCTACTTCTCATCCCGAGTTTCCCACGGTCGTCGATGGTACAGCGTCTTTCTCATATGCCTTCGCGCGCTCAGAGACCTCGGTAAGGCAGCCAAGTTCACACACAAAAACTCTCGCGATTGAAAAGTAGTCTCATTAGAAGATGCAACAAAATGGCAGCATCTGATGGCCGTAAGAGTCTATGGGATACTTGATCCGCCCTATGTACACAAGCTCTCTAATGGTTCAAATCCTTGGGCGGGTTGTAGACTGTGAACTCGCTATCAAAACCTGCTAACAGCATCAATGAGGTTGAGAACTCACAGATTTTCCTGTTCTTGATCACAGTCCACTTGAACCGCTTCACCCCGATGGAGATAGCGAATAGCGCAGAGAAAAGGATAACAGCTTTGATACCCATCTTCTTCCGCTCATCGTGCTCGGGCTCGGCTGCCCAGTTTAAGAAGGTGACAACATCCTTGGCCATCTGAGAGGTTGTGGCGGGGGTACCTATATCGACCTTCAATGCAGGGCCAGCCCAGCTTACCAAATAAGAACATACCATCGTCATACTCAACGAGATCGTCCCAGAGGACACGCTCCATGGAGATGGCACCACCAGGGAAGTAAGGGTTGTAGCTCATTCCCTCACGAATTTCAACACCAGCAGGAGGATCGATATAACCCGTCAGTAGGGAGAACACGTAATCCTGGTTGACGAAGCGACATATGAGCGAATTTCCTCATTGTAACAACAATTGAAACTCCTTACCCCACCACCATGACGAGCCTTGATGATTAAGCTTAGGTCGGGAGGAAGGGCACCACCATTACCGGCCCGAGCAGCCTCCTCATTGGGGTATGCAGAAGGAAGGTAGTCGGAAAGCTTTCCGGGACGCTGGAACATCTCGCCTTTATCATCTGGGCCGTCCGTGTACTCTACATCCTCGGCGAGTAAACGCGTTTCGTCGGCACTATGAGACACGCCAACAAGGTTGCGCCAGGCAATGCGGTCGAGCGAGTGACACGCGGCACAAACCTGACGGTAAACCTGGAATCCACGACGGATGCTGGGGTACGGGTGTCATAGAAGAAATTGCACGGTAGTTAACGCGGACATACCTAGAGTGGTCAAAGCTGTCGAACAAGCCCTTGTGGGACCAAGGATACGCAGCGGGATGGAGACCGTCGTCGGCTAGCGAATTTGCATGCACCTCGCCAATGAAGGGGAGGGAGCCATAAAGATGGGTATACCATGCTATCGAACCAGCAGAGAAAAGGGTAGCGGAAATGAGTGACGCGCGAGATGTGAACAACGACTGCAGTTAAAAACGAGTGGGTTCTTTTAGAAACATTCCAAGACGCATAGAGAACGAACCTCAAGTGTAGCTGAGGACGCTGAACTGGATGAAGCAAATCGGACCTGCTGTCGGAGGTTGAGCAGGCAAACTTCGGGTTAGTTTTTGAGAAGTAGAACTGACCGACGTAGCGCGCGTCCTGAAGGCACTGAAGGTAGAACGAGATGCGCCTAGTGCAGACTGGCTCTTGAGCGCGGCCACGGGCAGCCTCGACAACATTTTGGTTTCAAGTGCTCAAGATTTTCGAGAAGCGGAAAGGCTTGAAGTGGTGACACTGTCAATGTCACGCATCACACATATCAGTCACGGAACGAACCGGAGGCTACAGCAGCAACCGTAGTTCCCGACCATCCAATACAATCACTTGGATTTCACAGCCTTTTGCGTCTTTCTCCAAACATGCAAGAATTGTGAAGGGTTGTAATATGATATATATCTTTGACGAATAATTTTACAAAAAAAATCACAATGTCACAGGCAGAGTCATTCGAACACGATACTATTACGAAGTACGGTATCGTAGTAGAAATCAGGATGACTGGTGACCAAATCATAAAAGAGAGAAAGTAAAGGTCCATCACGGTGGTGTCCATTGTAACATAAAGACATCCGACCAGCATATACGACGTGATCGTGAGCAGTTTCTCATAATATTGCACGTGCCAGCGGACAGTATCCTCCGATGCAATTCCCAAGTCTTACAATAGACAGTCGCAAAGTGCCTCTGTTGGGGTGAAATTTTAGTATGCCGGTAATTTGCCAAGAGTTCGGAAAACACCCACCCTCAGCACAGCAGCAAAGACATGCACCAGCAAGACAAGCCAAACAACCAGTGCCTCCACCGACACCACTGGACTGAGCGGGTTGTTGTCTGCGAAAATTTTCAGCCTCATGTTAGGGCGCAGTTCAGGTGTGCAGGGTGAAATGAGGATACTGACACATAAACTGTCTGTGGTGGCGGTTGAGCTTGGTACCCAGGTTGACCGTAAGGTTGACCGTAAGGCTGGCCTCCGTACGATTGTTGGGGTTGTTGAGGGTAGTAACCCCCCTGTCCTGGCGGTGGTCCTATGGTCCTTGAATCAGGTTTCAAACATCAAAACATCATAAGATGTGACCAACCTTGGGGTGGGTAGTATTGTTGTTGTTGCTGACCGCCGCCGTAGTAATCCTTGTTGGCCATCTTTCAATAGAGGAAACCGTTAATTAGCGTTGACAATGAGCAGGAGAGAGTATGTAGAACAGTGTAGAACCCGTAGTCGCTTTGCACAGACTTATCTCGTGCACTTTTCTCACGCTGCACGAGGCATGTCATGGCGGTGTCCAACTCCCACTGGCAGTATTGGTACAAATATTATTGACATGCATGGCCACCGGCTGACCTGTGCAGCAAAGCCATAGGTCCGACCGCAGTCCCATGTGAGCAAAAATATCTTATGAGCCATCAATTTTATTACTTGTTATGCATTGGCTACTGGGTCTCAGAGCAATGTGTCATCGATCATCACCACTGCGGCGCCGTCTAACCATCGCTGGACCGGAAATGAATCCCTGCAGGCGTACTAGAATATTTGTATGATCTCTCTCATCGTCGGCCGCAGTTATACTTTAGGCGAAATCTTGCCCATCACATGGTGGCATTAGATCGACGACGACACGAGTCAGAGGCGCTCGACCTGTCAACGTTGTGGGTTAATTGTCATGCAGACGCCCTTCGCTTACTTTATCACTGGTTATTACCTCACAAAGACATTGAATAGTGCAGCATGCAAACTCTAATTGAATAATCTAACTTATCTCTTCAACGTGTGTTTGCAATTATAGCCAGATGATATATGCAGTCAGCAGGTCAAGAGCGTGCAGCGACAAGAAATAGCAGAGACAGGTGTTAGTGTGGAAAGGTCGAATGAGTGCACCAACTATGATATACAGCGGAAAGCGAAAACGAAAAAAAAATGCGAAGGTTGTGCGAAGGTGACCAACATGTGTCAGAAAGTCCGAACACAGATTCTAGGGTCTAAGGACCGTTTGGCGTGAAAGCATGGATTCGTGCGCCCTGTCTCAGGAAGCTTTGCGTCAAGCGTGTAATGGCTGTTTTGGAAACGGTGGGTGCCAGCCTATCAGTAAGAAAGATCAACAATAAAGCCAGATCCTTACGCGGTGCAACGTAATTTTCATGGGCATAGACATCAAATGACCGTGTGCGAGCCTGTGCAAGCACAGTCCCCTGAGATGCAATACTCATAGTACCAGAAGCATTGGTCCTGTGAATATGAGAAATGAATGAAATTCAGTCATATGGTCACCCGCCTCATTCCTGCTTCACGTACTCTGATATCCGCAATAGAGAAATCCCAAGCTGGAAGCGGCCGCGCCAACGTATACTCGCGTCGGGGAACAGAAAATATAATCCAAGACGGCCCTGAAGGTCGCGCAATTTCTGAGGTGACGAAACTAAGTTTCCGTAAAGCAAACGCCGCGGAGGTGCCTCTCCGTTTGGTGAGGTGCCCATGTCCAATGGCCGTGAGCCATCATCCGTGAACAGTGACAAGTGGGCGATCAAGAATGGCAGCTCCATCTCACTGTCGGCAAAATATATTCGTATACGCTAACCTTGTGAGGTGCTAACGAGACTTACGGAATGATGGAATTCCCAAAGCGATCGCGTACGGTGAGCTGCACGACTACTGGCGGAGCTAGTGGCAAGCGGGAGAGACTAGCGGAACCAAATTCCGCGGTCCTTTGGGGATGTTGCACGACATCAAGGTGGTATGTCCTAGCTTACCAATTCATCAACGCGAGAAGGATCAACACACTACAAATAACTTGCCTCGTTTGACCATCGTTTAGGAATGAAGAATGTTGGACCCGAGATTGACTCGAAATATACTGATTAGACATGGATGGACTAGCGCGATCGGTGGAAGAAGCCTGGCTCCAAGCAGTACCCTGCTGGCTAGATGACTCTGACTGAGATGGCATACTCCAGGATGACGGAGGTGACTGCGTGTTCGAATGGTCGCTTGCAGCGACGGACCTCGGTGAACCCTGAGGGCTTTCCCAGGGCAATTCGTGAAAGAGCTTCTTGTAGCTGCTGTGCATCAAGCGTAGTTTGCTCAGCAAGCCAGAGCCCTAGAAAAGATGAACCACATACGATGATATGCACTTTACGGGTGTGATAGGCGTTACCGGACGTATTTGATGTGTACGCTGAGACATTTGTGATGACGGAAAGTGAGCTAGGCTCCAATGCGTGCGTGAGGATAGACAGCAAGCAAGCACTCACTGCATTATCTCCTTCGACACTGAGGCGCGTGCGCGACACATGGTCAACATCGTGAGCGTGATAATTCAACGACTTGTAGGGAGAGCTCAAACCATTCTTGGCTGACACCTTTTCCCATGAGTATTGCCTGGACCAGTAGGAGTCAATAGGGCAAGTATGCATATGTCACGAGATATTTGCCTGGGAGACAAGGCGCACACTGAGCCTACAGGAAGATTAATCGATAATCCAGAGCATAGGAGCTTGGAATTTATCCATTTCGTTTGTAGGCGATCACATCATATAAAACCTATTTCCAGGGAGCGGAGCTCGGGGTCAGAGGAAGACTGAAAGGTATCAGAATTCTGAATCTCAGTACCCAAAAAGTTTGACACTGACAGATCTGAAGGCGACCGATATAGGGTCCCAAATCTGTTCGGAGCAGTATTTGGGAAGCTGAAGGCACGTCTTCTTTGGATCTCGCGCAGTAGTGATCTAAACAGGCCTGGACGACCGGCCGAGGTTCTGTAAATCCCATTGGGACGCTTACATGTCAAAATAAATCTCACATAGGTAAGCAAATATTAGGAAGGTATATGTTACTGGAGTCTATCATACGCTCTTTTTCACGTAGCTCCAAATCCCTGCCACTCCCGAGATCACTGATGCTGCTGCAAGAGCGGGTTTTACTCCGGCTAATGGAGAAAAGTTTTTTTTAATCAGAAAACGTAACAAGAGAGGCTGGGGAAAACCATTTGTACCTGTCGACTTGTAGAGGGCGCCTGTTAATGCACCCGCAGCCATACTGCCAGCTGTATCATGTCTTCCGCGAAAAGAGTCAATGGTGGAGTTGATTCCGTTATAGACGAGGGCTGCGAGTAATGGAAAATTGGTGACATACATACCCTGACAGGAAAGGTGGGCTTACCAAGTACACCAGCCGAGTTACCTATGAACGTTCCTCTTCGCGTGACAGAATTGAGAACGCTATTGATCCGGAGGCGGGTATTTGATACGGCTAGTGGTCTTCGAGCGCCTTCACTCACACCCCAAAAGCCACCCAATGCCAGACCTTGAGGAAAGATGGATGAACATGTGACAAGCGAAAACAATAAGAATGGCCGAAGTTGGAGATGACAGCAATACGATAAGGTGAGAGAAGATGGAATGAGAGAGGGCACGAGCCGTAGACGTACAAACTCGTGCAAAACTCATGTTAAAAAGCCGAAAGAGGGAAGACCTACCGCTGAGATACATTGTGCCAGTTCCGTAGCACAAATCATCACTCCAACCTCGAGAAGGAATAGCAGTGCCAGCCCCCGGCAACTCGCTCGTCTTATCATCATCTAGTACAAGATAGTCTAATTGATCCCCAAGTTGAGCTAGAGGATGTAGTTTGGCTGGGTCGTATGCACCCAGGAGCAAATCGTTAGCTGTTACAGCATTCTCCACGGACACTGCTGGTCCATCACGCGAGAAAGTAGCCGACCGCAAAAAAGACGTTGGATCCTGCGAGCCGGAGGCCGAGTTTTCAGGGTCACCTGAAGACATGCTTAAGAACAAGCAACTTTGGTAGCGAATGAGAACAACGAGCAGACAGCCGACGAAATTTTGGAACAGCGCGAGCGTGCGTGGGAATAAATTACCTAAAGTACCACCAACTTGGGTCTTCTCCAAACGTACTTACCGCTTTAAACTTGAACAATTAGAAAAATGCCCTTTGCAACCGCAAGCACACGCGCCCTCTCAAGACTTGCTAGCTTCTCTTTGAGGACAAATGCGTCCTTCAAATTGAGCCGAAGTCCCTGTTCAAGGCTTTTAGTACACACGGCAGGCCACGAAGCACTTGTCATTGCCACAGCGCGTTCCGGCTATGCGTTCCGTCGCAAATGTGCGGGTGAATCATGGAACAATGTATTCAAAAGTCAGCACTGGATTTTCTACTTTCATCTGGCGTTAAAATGGTATTTTTCAAGGATGGGCAACTTCCACTACACTGCATTCGACGGCATCAGATCCTGCAGAAATGGAAGCCATGCAATGTCTAGAACAGGGGACCCAGAAACTAGAGGAGGGTGACATTCAAGGCGCCAAAGAACTTTACAATCGTAGTGTCGAAATCAAGCGTAATGCTAGCTCTCTGTTCAACTTGGGCGTCACGCATTATCACCTCAGTTTGTCCAACTCATCTCCACAAATTTCAGGGTGCTGAGTAATTTATTATTAGAGGAGTTTGACAACGCTATTGCGGCTTGGAAAGAGTCAATAGCACTGCAACCCGCTAGTGCCGATGCTCACACAAGTGCGTGCTTCATCTTAAGGGCTATCTGAATCTGGATGACGACATTAGTATTCGAAAGACCTCGCAAGCGCATACATAATATCCCCTGTTGCACGTCCTGACCTCGCTTTGCATCATCTCCAGCACGTAAACTATTTAGAACTTCCTTATCGGTTCATTGACTATTGTGTTCCAGTATTGCGGCTTCCCTCTCACCGGAAGACCCTGAGATCGCCTTCAATCTCGCCGCAGTTTTGGAAGCCAGTGAGTAAATTATGACATTGGCTTATTGTTCCTAAAATTAACTTCTGTTCCTTGTGAAGCTGGGCAGCTCGAAGAGGCTCTGAAGCAGTATAAACTTGCCAAAGAATATGGTGTAGAGCGTGCCGCAATGCATATTCGGAACGTTAGTAGTTCAAATCTCGATCGTTATTTTCAAATCTCATATATCACTACCTCAATTGCAGGTGAGCGCAAAGATTCTAGGTAAGACCATACAAATCGCGGAAAACACGGACAGCACGGACAGCACGGATAGCTCAGCAAAAAAATCAGATTCATGATGCCGATTCTCAGGCAGGTTTGTTGCATCAGAAAGCGTGGTCTCCGGTCACTTGAAAATTTAACACTGGGCTATGTGCGAAGTACTTGTCTCGTTATTTAGTCTCGCTTTAGACAAGATCCATCCTGGCACTGGACTACATTTGAAGGCAGTATTGTATCTTCATGAACCTAATGTGAAGTCGCAAATTCTCTCACCCAGGGTTTGAAGTTCATACAATCTCCATGGGATCTTCAGGAGCGCCAATACCTGCCGTACTCCTCGGACTACTCCATGTGACTCGAGATGTACTCTATCAAAGTCCTCGAGTCCACTCGTCGAATACGTTTATGATATTACAGCTCTACTGATTCCTCCTCCGCGGTCATCATCCCCCTTCTAGAATAGGACTTGGGAAATCTACTGGACGGAAAGCGGTGGCCCCTGCCACCGCGACGAGCTCCGTACCCGCGACCTTGTTTCTGAATGAAGACTGAGCTTGTGGAAACGAAGGAAGTCTGCATATCCTGAGGAGGCTGAACGTTTCCCCGTTTGAAATATGTAGAAGAAGCTTGGAGCCGTTGTAATATCAAACCAATGTCTTCGCCCGTATACTCGGGACGAGGGTGGTCCGAAGGCTTTAAGTAAAGAATGTGATCATGCCCTTCGTTGGGTTGCGGGAGCTGAAGGTCTGACGCAAACCTAGCCAGAATAGATTGACCTTCTTGAGGGTCCTTGATGGTTGGATGTGAACTTCCTATTGGGCAATACCATCATCGATCTCTGTAATAGATAATCTATAAACGAGCTCACGTACGTTCCTGAAGACGGGCGGAACAGACCTAGATGCAAATACAGTGCATGATAAAGCTACGATTAGCTTTGAATTCCGTCTCGTGAATTTCAACGAACCTGATAGGGGGTATCAAAAACAATAACGCTGATCGAAGTGTCAGGAAACTGGCGAGCGATATTGATCCAGTGGGATCGCTGTCTGTAGGTGATGACATTTTCGTGGATCGGCCGTAATATCAGCTTCTTCAACCTGCATACAACGGGATAGAAAGGGCTTACATCACATCAAAATTGCACCTGTCAATACAAGGCGATAAGCCTTCGCGGAGCGTGCGGTGAGCTAAACTCTCGACGCGCTGTCTCGTCCCAAGCTCATCTTGATTACATCTGCGAAATTGCGGAAAGTGATGTTCGAGTGCCTGAGCAAATGTAGACTACAAGAAATGTGTCGGCCATCTCTCCGGACAACCATTGAGTCCAAAATGAAATGCAATTACCTTTCCTGATGCCACCAGTCCAACAAGGATAAGCATCGTCCGTGTGCCAGCGAACGGTGCCAAATCTTGCAAGGTCATATGTTGGTCCATCCTATCTGAATTAAAGCTACCAAGTTGGAGGCGATAAACAAATACTAGTTGACAGCTTGGAGCTGTGACTGTGATTCAAAATTAACTCACACGGAGGCCGCTACCGAACTTGCTACAACCTAACTCAAAAAATAATTTTATAGAGTGAAATTCACGGTTCAAATGTTTACCACTCTACACTCCTTGACCAACAACTCCTGGAGGTCCAAACAAAAATCTAACAGTCCCTTGATTTCTCCCTAGCATGGCTATATCATTCCCATTATATAACTCGCTTGGATCAGCACTCCCGAGAGGTTGCTGTGGCCGAAGCGGGTATTCATTTTGCCGCATCATAATCTTAAGACGGATGAGCTGATCTGCTTTGTATGGAATTGGTGGAGGTTGTGGGGTGCCACTGGATGACAAATGCAGATTTCGTGGGGACGGGTGTGGGGAAGGTGATGCCGGAGTGCGTGGAGACGTATTGGCCGACGGATTTTGCGCGGCTTGTATGAGTAGGTCGATAAGTACATGCGCAATTTCTGTGGGAGGTGACAATCAGTTGGGGAACACAAATAGAGAAGTTCCCGACCTTCCAAATCCTCGGCTTCAGCCATGTACGTCCGCTCCCAATCGCCTTTTTCCTTTAGAATGGTTGCCACACGCGAATCTAATTGTGCCTCTACAAGGGGAGATGGCGGCGGCTCAAGGGTCGTCAGTAAGGAGGCAGTATAAAGACATCCTAATGCGACAGTGTTCGGTGGATACATGATCGGCACCAATGTCCTGTGGCTGTCATATTGCTCAAATATGAACATAAGGTGAACTATAATAAAGATTATGACACACCTGTCAATGGTGAGTCGCCATGCACATTTAATCAACTTCTTTGATGCTAAATATGCAGAAGGTTGAATATACAAATGCAGAGAGCATTGAATAGAGTAGAAGCACCTTTCAGCTTCCTCCCAATTTTGATCACATACGAAAACGGCATTTTGCTGGTGAAATTGAAGCATATTGTCTCTAATATCAGTCGCTCCACAGCCAGGAGTCTCTGGCGGTCATTCTCAGCCGTCTAAATGCACCACGTCAGTAGAAGAGCACCTATGATTCATAGATCGTCACCCACCGCGGGATCCATATCAACTTCTCCGCCGACGGACTTAGACTTGGCTGCAAGCTCTGGGAATCGCACGGCATATGAGACCATGAGGATCTCCCGAGGCTTTTTCAGCGTGTCATGCATCTTAGTGGAGACGTACAGAGCTGCCAGAGTAACATCATGATAGTTGAAGTCTTTTCGAGGAAAGAACAAGTGAAACCGGTGGTACAGATTCTGGGCAGTGGCTAAAGTCTTCCTAGGACTGTCCTTTGCCGTCAACGCCAGTATCCATTTCTCTGTAAACAAAAACGCACAAGCCAATCTTTGAGCCCACGGCTTCTATAAATCCACATGCTTGTTGTCTTGCTTTCTCCTCTTGCGTGGCAGACAGCTTTCCACGTTGTTTCTCGGATAGGTATTGTATCTCAGCTGACGTGAAGTAAGGATGATGATATTTAGAGAATGAAGCCGGCAGCTGCGATGGCGATGGCACCCTGGAATGTCCTGGATCCATGGGTAGTTGAGATATAGACGATATAAACGATTCTTGAATGCTGCAGCGTTGAAGCTTTCGTCAGGTGAAGATCGAAAGTGACTTTGAAGCACGTGAGTGAGGCAGACGCGTAATACGACCAAATATAGCCAAATATCAATATAGTAATGACACTGTGGCAGGTTGCGATAAGTATGACTTAATGACCTCACTATGGATTCGGTACAATGAAGCGATCATAAAATATCCAGAGCCCTGTCGAAAATCTAAGACAATTCCAAATGTAGGTATTATTCAAGGTATAGGCACGAATAAAAATTACCGAGTCATCGTGGAGCCAGAAGCAGGTTGATACCTGTGAAATCTAGACCGTCCATATTCTAAAAAGTAGGTATCTCCAGCGGTGATTCAGCAAAGAACAAAATCCAGTCATCTTGGTTGGTTAGGAACGACCCCATTAGCAAACCGATTGCTTAGCATGCAGGCACAGTCAGCGGAATTTTCACAGTTGTCTACAAAGAGACGTCATGGTCATGAAACATCTAAAACTCAAGCGAGCTTACAGCAAGACCCTAAATTCGGCGTTGAGAAAAAATGTGTTGAAGATGAATTAGTGACATACGGATAGACTAGTTTCCTTGTATTTGACGCTCATATCAGCCGCGGTGAGGCGCATTGCCTCAATTGCCTCATCCAAGGTCACACGGTATACACCAGTGCTAGCCATGGAAAGCTGAGCTGCGGTCACGGCTTTCACAGCTACATTGCGCAGTCCCGTATCAATAAACAGTATCATCGAATGGAGAAACACGGACGCACCACCTAGGCTATTTCGTTCCTGCGAAGCTAGATGAGCAGATGAACTTCAGGATACTTTCACAATAGCTTACAATACAAGGCACCTGGACCAGCCCATCGATGGGGTCACAAGTTAATCCCAGGTTGTGTTCTGCAGACCATAAACAAAAGGCGCAAATTGGAAAATAAGATGGTCTTACCGATGCCAATTTCCGCAGCCTGGAAAATACTCAATAGAGTCTGACATGATACAAAACAAAAACACAGACCTGGAGGACAGTTTCGGGCGACGCACCCATGCAGGCAGCAAAACCAGCACTAGCCATAGAACACGCAACTGATAATAGTGGCATGAACACTATCATTTTCTATAAAACTTGAGTCAGCGCACCACCGACTTCCGCTTGGCATCCTCCTTCTGCGGCTGAAATTGTACTGCCCCTCTTGAATAGCATGCCCACTGCCTGTAAACTTTCGTTAGCGTCCGATGTTCGATTGAAACTGATCTATGCCGCATACTGCTGCAGTCAGTAAGAAGGTCTTGATCGATTTCTCGGGGTCATCGCTGATAAATTCGATGACATACTTCAGCACAGCAGGGATGACGCCTGCCGCACCGTTCGTCGGTGAGGTGACGATGCGCCCTCCACTGGCATTGACCTCGTTTACAGCGATCGCGTAACAGGAAAGGAAGTCAACAGCGGGTATCATTGTCTTACGCTATATGCGATGTCAAGATCCTGCAGATTGGCGAAAATGAGCAATTACCGGAGGCATTGGCAAAATCGCATGATCGAACGAGCCCGTAACCCATGGGACGCGCGGCATCTTTCCTGATGCACTTACTTCACCACATCCGTCACGTCCGTCCGCATAAGACGAAAATTGTGTGTCTGATTCTGGCGCATCTATTGCCCCGACAGAAGCGGTGGATGCGGAACCGATGAGCTGCAAATCGGGTGTTGCAATCCCGGGATAAAACCTGTTTCACCACCAGTTAGGATCATGTTTATCGGCAAGTACAGTGAACTATAACTGACCCTCGCATCAAGCGTTTGTACAGCATCGGGGCACGGCGTCGGAGACCCAAACGACCGGGGAGAGTCTTCTCAGCGGTACTCACTCCTGACCGGATGCAATCGTCCATAACCGCCCATATCCGCATGAGCTACATACAATCACAATTAACCATATTTGAAGCTGATATGTAAAAGCAGACGAGTACCTTGTCATTGATATCGGCCTCGGATAGACCAAAATAGCGTTCATTATCATGTACGATTTGTGCGATAGTAAGCTATTCGGCCAGTGTCAATCAAATACCTCCATGAAGGAGTAAAACGTACGTTATGTTTTCTCGTGAGTGCTAGAAGGTTGTTCCCAGACTCAAACGGGTACGGCGGATGCCCAGGATCGTTCACTGTTGGTTGAGCTGGAGTCTGATCTCCTTCGGCGGCGTTGTGGGTCTGATGCAATCTTGCTCCATGCACCGCGCTCTTGTCGACACCCTTGTAAAATAAATTCTCATCTACTGTTGCGTGAGTTAGCCGCTGACCCACAATCCAGTAATAATATTGGGAGATATACTCTTTGTCTTCTCATTTACTACAAATCCTCCTCCAACGCTAATATTTTATTCAACATCTCGATCAAACCCCAAGGATATTATACATACCTGTAGTATTCGTTTGTTGCCAAGAGTTCGCCTTCTTCGCCAAAGCACGAGAAACGCATGCCATTCGGGTGCGTCTTGAGTACTTGATCCCACCGCCACAGCATATCACGGTCCATATCAAAGGTAATGCGGCGAATACCTCCAAGATGAAGAGTTCTATTTGCGAGTATAGCCTCGTAACGGGAAGAAATTGTACCCGTGTCAATAGTTTCAGGGTCTGAACCTTCAAGCCCGAGGAGAATCGCTTGCGGAGTGTGATGCCTGCACAAATGGGATTCCAATGATAAACAGCGAGAAATTGACACCATGGTGGGCTATAATAAGATACTCACCCTTTCCCTATGTGAAGAGAATTCTCGATTAGCGAACGGTACTCCGGAAATCCAAATATTTACCCGTGGCAGCCAGCGATCCATAGCTATCATGCGGACCTGCACTGTCAGCTTGATGCAGCAAGAAATCACGCTCCTGAACTCACAGAACTATTTTCACAGTTTTGACCTTCCAGAACAGGTTTATCCAAACGTATTTGAGGTAGAGAGCGGAAGCACATACCTTCTCCAACATTTGCAACTCCTGCAGGTCAGCAATGAAAATCTTGCCAGCGCGCATGGGCCCAACTGTGTGAGAGCTACTTGGGCCCACTGAACAAGTCAATTATCCATTCAGCCTTGTGTTCGTGCACTCAAAATTCAATGATACAAGGACTCACCACCAATGCTGAACAAATCGAATGTGGAAATGACAGCATGACCTGGTTTGACTTTCTCCATTTCTGCGAGAGCAGAGTCATCACTTGCCTGACTCGACGTTAAAGTGTTTGTAGGGTATTGTGAGGCTATCGAGTGGGATATCTTCCTGTTCCCGCCTACTGGAACATGCCGAAGAAAGTGCGGCGGTCGCACACGAAGTGCAATGCGGATTGTTGAAGAAAACATTATGAATAGATGGAAAGAGACTAGACAGTCTACGTATGCCTGTCGTTCTGGGTTGTTATGATCCAGCCCAGCTGAACCTGCCAGCGAAAGGAAAACTAGTAAAAGACAATTGAGTCAAAGGCGCTGCTATACTTTTCTGGACATCCTAGAAAGGAAGGTGATGTATTCACGGTGACGGATCAGCGCTGTTCTAAATTCAAGGTTCGTTCGAAACGACTGCCCTCCTTCAAATTATATTTGGTCTGCCTAGGGGAGAATGGTGTTTTTCAGACCTGGCTGAACCTCAGCCTGTACTTGTCTACGGTTTTACGGGTATTGTAGGTACATCGCATTTTCTGCTGTTTAAACGAATTTTCCAGAGTACTTATCGATCGTAGCCTTACGTGCCTCTCGAGCAGAAATACATTGATAAGTGTGTATTCGTATGCCGTCCACGGGACCTGACCTTCGTTCTCAGAGGATGGGTTATATAATAACGGAATAACATTTAACGGAAGGTACCAATGTACTTGCGTGAACTCGGCCGTCTCTTACACAGGAACCGGCCGCTTCATTTCAATTCTAACAATCCAGACAGTTCTCGATGCGAGGGTCGAGCAGCAACTCCGTGGCCCAATGAACTCTCATAACTTGCTGACCCATCATGTGACAAAAGGTACGCCGTCATCAATCATGATGCATCAACGACGAGGGAATTAATGTCTGACTTAATGAAGCTCGATTCATTGCCGTGTGTCACACTCCACACTGATATAAACTGAGTCTCCACGCTCCTTATAACCATATTTCCTTGTCTGTTCGTGTCCATTCTTCTCCCTCATGTTCTATCTTCAATATGCTTTTCTGCCGGCTTCGATACCAGCGAACAAGGCCCCCTGTCTGCTTCAACTCTGAATAGTCATACACCCTGCCAACTCACTCTATGTTCTAAGCGTCTCCTACGTCTCTCCGAGTGCTATCCAGCATCTCCTTTCACACAGCTGGGTACTCTTCATGTCCATACCATTACCGTAAACGAAGCGCCAATCACCTCATTTACAGGCTCGGCTCAATTGCGGCAGCCCTCATCGCCCACCGCTCCTGGTTGTATCACCCCTGCTCCAGCCCATCTTCTTCCACTCCTCCAGGGCCATCAATTCCGCTCAGACGTTTTGGGGTTCTCAGACAAAAGGAGCAGATGCACCACCCAGTCTTCCCAACGCCTCGATCAATTCAAAAGGCAGGCGCAGAATTCCGCAGGATCCGCCCGTCACCCTGTCACCTTTGCCACTCTTTTTTGTCTTTCAACAAATGGGACATACGTGTGCGTGCTATTTAAGAGACACCCCATCCCTCCCCTCTCCTTTTCACTACTGCGCCACCCGCATCTCATCTATCAGGGGGCATCTTTTGTAACTTCACCAAAGTTCTTTGCCAGTGCTGTTGCTATCAGCTCTTCCAATCCCCCAGGTCACATCCTCGAACATCTCCTTGATTCCCTCTCGGCTTGCGTGACTGAATCGGCGGCGATGAAACTCGCCCAGTCCGTACAGCCGAGAGTCCTACACACAGTAGGAGATTAAGTTCGTAGAGAACTTCTTCTTTACCTCCACAGCACTAGGTGCCACCCCCACCGTATTTGCGGCGACGGGGGGCGCCACACCGCGACGGGCTGAATCGTCGTTGTCTACGAAGCATCCACTACTGCTCCCCTAGGAAAAAAAATCGAGTCCTCTGGCGGCAGCTTAGTGAGTCTTATTGAAGGCACTATCACGCTGGCGCACGGCGCGTTTGACAGGTTGCACTCGTTTTGATGAGCCCAGTAGCTACGCTGTATCGTGTATGAGGTAGGTGGCGCTTTTGAGGCGACCAGTGCATACCCAACTCAGTAACAGCATGCCGCGCGCTTCCCAGACACACGTCTCTGACGAGGATGTGCGCCACACTTTGTTTCCTGTCATGTCAAGGGTTTGCGAAGACGGTGCAAGCTGTATCGCCCGGTTTACAGCCGCGGAATCAAGCGACAACCCCGGGTTGTGTGTTTTAAAATGACTCATCTGATGATCACATTCAGCGCTCCACGTTTTTAGCTAAAGGATAGTTTGATCGGGGAACACAACCTAGGAACTTTGCGGACAGGGTCTTATGGCCTTATCCGTAATGTTACACAGCAAGCTTGTCAGGCACTAAGCAAATCTCAGCTCCTCAGTGAGCAATAGGCAATCCGCGGTGACTTACATGTGACTACCCGGGAGACAGACATATTCTCCGCCGTTTTATTCCGCAGCTTGCCCATTTCTGCCCTCACTACGATTGATGCCTCGAAATTTTGACGTGAACCTTATGTACCAACAATAGAACATGTGGTAAGGGTGATTAATATTGGCCTGGGCTCGCCACAGAACGGCACAGTTAACGTCAATCCATCAGTGAAGTACATAGTACATGCATACTATGATAAGCAATGAAATACCAGGCCTGCAGGGTCTATGACCCGACTCTAGATGTTTGTATGTTGGACGGAATGGATGATCCGGCGAATCGAATAGTGTTGGGTGCCAGCACCGATCAATGGTTCACGCGACCATTGACCGACGCGGCCACACAGTGACCAAGTTTTCACGGTGCTAGTAGAATTTAAAACGCGTAATTGTCCCGGTCCGCACCATTGAAATTCCGGTGTCTGGATCGTTGGGATGATTGGTCATAAAAAACTTTGTAAATGATCCTGTGGTTTTGGTGAATACCGGGAATTTCGGGTTGGAGTTAGTCGACAGAACAGACTTTGGATTGATGCTAATTAGTTTGACAGATGCTGATAATTCATTAATATTGATAGTGTCTGTGGTTGCTGGACAGCCACTTTGAGTTTCGAGCCCGTGACTTCCTTCTTTCCTACAACCGCGAGGTCAACGTCCAACACAGCGAGTTCGACGCTGTTCACGGTGGTCTGGAACACGGACTTACGAAACAACGACCTCATTATCGTCTTTACAAGCAGACCTGAACTGATATGTAAGGATCTCATCATCGTAGGCTGCCATAACTTAATTTCACACTTTTAATTCTTGGAACAGACCATCGGATAGTACAGCGCTACGACGATTAGGGCTCACTTACCACAAAATCATCTTCTCAGGATTCGCTTGGCTCCCTAGTCTTGTTCCAAGTTTTTGTTGTTGTGCAATTTATCGCGGAAGGTTGACCTGTTACAACTTGTTACAATGGCTACTCCGGTTGCTACTGCAACGCCCTCTCGCGAACGAAGTTCGACTTCACAGTCAGCGTCATCTCCGATGTCAATGAGACCTCAAGCATCCTCTTCCGCCGCTTCAATCGCGGCCTCTGCATTGGGTCAAACTGCCAACACCACCACATACCCCATTTCTCTCGAAACACTCCTTGCCACGCATGCCAGCGCACCAAATCCAATACTTGCTGCGTTGGATCAGGTTCTATCAGAACGCAACGTCCTCTCGACTCAAAATACACAACTTTGGAAGCTCATTGAGAAGCAACGTGCCGCATACAACCAGGTGCTCAAGGAAATTGAACGTGTCCGTAGTGAACGAGAAACCTACAAGACTCGCTTACAAGCAGCAGGAATGTTCACTGAGCTGGCAAAGAAGGCAAAGGACCGCGAGAAGGACAAGGCTAGGAGTTTGAGGTCGTCGGGATCCAATGCTACGATGTCGAGTATGTCTGTCAATGGGTCTGCTGACTTGCGATCAAGGATGGTTCACGACCAGTTAGATACCACATGTGAGTCATTATTTCATTTCGTGCTGGTCATATTCCTAAATACTGCCTTTCCAGCGTCACCGTCTCGTAACGACGACCGTCCCGTTACTCCACCTTGCCTCCCAGAAATCAACACTCGTGATCACAATCTCGAAACGCCTCAAACACCTCAAATCACAATGTCTACGCGTCCATTTAACTCTCCTTTGGTTGTGCCTCCTCGAGGTATCTCATTATCACTTGCTGCCGCATCTGCTGCTACTTCCTCTAATGGGGCCACCTCACCAGGCTCAACTTCACAATCGAGTATTGACCTAGAGAGGCCTACAGTGCCACGTACAACTGACTCACGACCTCCTTCACAACAGCCCTCTGCACCACCACCATCTCTCCAGTCTGCTCACCTACCCCCTCCTGTTTCCCTTCGACCAGCTCATTCTTCCACCACTACACTCCAGCCTCCCCCACCATCCATCAACACCCTTGTCCCCCTTTATGGCTCAGCCGTATCTCCCACCAGCATCTCAAACACTGCATCTAAGACAGGCTTGCTCAGCCCAACAGTTGATAACTCACAGCACCCATCACGGACGTCCCGAATCTCTTCTGTTTCGCTCCCAGATGAGGCGAAGCTTTATATTGCCAACATGCGTGAGAGTCCATTACGAAGTCCACCGCATACGGCTGGGTTTAGCGATGGTGTGCAGTGTCATGCGCCTGCTAGCGCGCCCCGGACGGAATCTCCCACGACCATGCTGACAAATGAGCAAAGAGATGAGATGGCAGAGTTCCTAGATATGGATGATGATGAACGTGAAGATGAGACGATAGCAAAGCACTCTATAATGAAGAATAAGCCTCATGCAGCAGTAGAAGATTTTCCAATGCCTCCCTCGCACGGCGCCGTTCATATTCCTTCATCCCACGTGCAACCTTCGGATCCTGCATTAATGCTCACGCCAACACAGTCGAACCCACAGCCATCTGCGGCGGCGAGCACGCCTTCGCGGACGCACTGGCAGCCGCAGCAGGAGCTACTACAGTCCGACGATGCTTCTGTTCTTATCCCTGAATCTCCTCTACCTACTTCCTACTTGTCGCCGATAAATCCGACTTCATCATCCAGCACCAGCGCAACGTTCCGTGCGCTTCCTCTCTTACCAGACGACCTTGCGACGACACGGGTCGCTGTCTCGCACTCGTCTGTAAAACCAAATGACCGTGGAAAGGAGGTTTTATCATTCGTCGTTGATGTGCACCCGGGACATGGTAAAGAGCCATGGAAGGTGGAGAAGCTGTACTCGGATGTGTTAACCCTCGATAATCGCATGCGAACTAGCGTTGGGAAGGGTATCGGGAAGAAGATGGCGGTATTACCAGAGGGAAGGATCTGGAGGGACCATGCACCTGCGAAGTCCGATCAACGCAAGGTGAGTAGAATACGTTCATCAGTGATAGTCATATCTTATACGCGATTGACGCCCAGGTCGCACTCGAGGTGTACCTCCAATCATTAGTCGATCTACCTGTGAAAAATAAGGACGAAATCATCGCTTTCTTCACTTCCGACATCGTTCGAGATACCCATAAGCCCGTCATGCAGGCCGGACACAAGGAAGGATACCTGACGAAGCGGGGGAAGAATTTCGGTGGGTGGAAGTCACGATACTTTGTCCTCCAGGGTCCAGTATTAGAGTATTATGAAAGTGTAAGCAACCTTCATTTGTCATTAACCGCAGTCGTCTTATTGTGTCCCTCAGCGTGGAGGCGCCCATCTTGGCTCGATCGTGATTACCTCTGCCCAGATCGGACGACAGCAGCGCACAGCTGACAATGACGACGAAAGAAATTATCGTCATGCTTTCCTCATCATCGAGGCAAAGAAAGCTCCAAATGGATCTCACTCACGCCATGTCCTCTGTGCAGAAAGCGATGCAGAGCGTGACAGCTGGGTTGACATTCTTGTGCGATATGTATCTGGAACGTTCAACGAGGATCCTGCCACATCCATTTCCGCTGCCCCGAGTCCGATATCTATCAACGTCAACGTCCCTCCTGGGCAGGGACTTGGATCTGCGCAACCAAGATCGAGCACGAGTTCCACTCAAGATAGTTCAGTGTCCACGCCCAACGGAAAGCGCGCCATGCGGACGATGTCTAAGGATGATATCTCGCGCGGTGCCGCAGTCCCCATCAGCCAGCTTGCTCAAGACGGTATCAATGCGAAGCTCTTCCACTCCGCACCAGTTCATGTGGTCACCCAGGATTCGCGCCCACACTCGGCTAGTCCCACCAAGGAACTCGACCCATCAGCCCACCACGAGCGAGACCATTACACAGCGGAGGAGACTGCTCGGCGGATTTTGGAGCGAGGGCTGTCTTCCGGGAGCTCAGAGCAGCTTTCAAACTCGTTGCCCACGTCTTCGCCGCTAGAGGGAAGCAGTGGAAATCTGATGTATTTGAGAGCGAACTCTGAGCTTGGGCACTATTCGGACCTACAACGTGGTTCTCACCCCAAGCAGGAACCATTTTCACCGGAGAACAAGTCGAGGGAGCAGCGACGTGATAAGAAGTCTGTCCACCCAGGATTGTCCGCTATAGTTAGTCCGACCGCAACAAACTTTGGTGATCGTGCACTATCACCCGAACCTAACGCTACGCACCTAAAAGGTGGTGATCGCGCAAAGATATCTGCTCCAATGAACGGAGCGCCTATACCAGCAGGATACAAGTTTGGCGGCAAGGATGCCCCTTCCGAGAGCTCCACATCTTCGAATGACAGACGAGAGAAGGCGAAGTCGCGGTCCTTCTGGAACTTTGGACGGCCTGTGGACAAGGCGATAATTCATACCCCCAGAGCTGTCTTTGGTGTGCCACTCGAAGAGTCTATCGAGGTCGCAGAGATCGCTCGTCTGCCTGCAGTAGTTTTCAGGTGTATCCAGTATCTGGAGGCAAAGAAGGCAGACCAAGAAGAGGGCATATACCGTCTCAGCGGGAGCTCGGCTGTTATCAAAGGGCTCAAAGATCGTTTCAATGCTGGTCAGTTACGCGATGTTCTGACTTCCGAAAGATTGTCTGACCTCATATTCGCAGAGGGGGACGTGGATCTTCTTGCATCAGATGAATATTGGGATCCTCACGCCATCGCTGGACTCT
The DNA here is from genome assembly GCA_016695465.1 of Suillus americanus. NCBI lineage: Eukaryota > Fungi > Basidiomycota > Agaricomycetes > Boletales > Suillaceae > Suillus > Suillus americanus. The sequence goes on from MU177897.1 coordinate 250,104, forward strand.
TGAAGAGTTTTTTGCGGGAGTTGCCTGCCAGTATACTGACACGCGAGCTGCATCTAAAGTTTCTGGCAGTAATCGGTGAATGCACTTATAGTTTGTTGGCCTGCCTGTGCTGACATCTGTAGCAGACTTTGTCGACGCACAGGAACGCATTCGAGAACTATCTGACCTCATCGCCTCCTTGCCGATTGCCAACTATAGCCTGTTGCGTGCTCTCACAGCCCATCTCATACTCATCGTTCAAAACTCATCGGCGAACAAAATGACGATGCGCAACGTCGGCATTGTCTTCAGCCCTACTCTTGGGATTCCTGCGGGCGTGTTTAGTCTGATGCTAGGCGAGTTCAACCGCGTGTTCAATGTTGACTCTGGGCAGGGTGATGAGGATAACGTTGAGGAGCTGAGTCGCAGGAACAGTCGACAGTATTCGGACGCTGCTGCTGATCAGTTGCTGGGCTTGTCTGGAAGGAGCTTGAACGGTATGTGTTTGTCCTGGTTCAGCTTCCTCTCCTTACAATTATTTTCAGCTCCTTCCGATGAAACACCCTCTGAAGACGGTGACAGTATTTCCCTTCGTTCTGAAAGTGGAAATGATACCACCGAGGATGCAACCGTCGAGTCGAACTTAACTCAGTCGAGTGCTCACCTATCTTCGAGTCACCACCATCCACAAGACTCACAACAAAGTGTGGATCATCTCTCGCTCTCCCGATCTGAAGGAGCTGTGGTGGATCAACGCTCGCGAGCATCTAATCTTGCCGCCAGTCGTGGCCTGAACATCGCTGTTGACAAGAAAGGCAACAGACACAGTCATATGATAGGCCTTCCCGCGTCAGCACGATTAAAAGTTGGCGCACCATCATCCCCTATACCTTCACCAATGCACACGGCAAGACAGAGTTGATGACCTTCTTACCCTTGTTACTTTACCCTGTGTTCGAGATCAAGGCTTGTACCCTATTTACCTGTCTCGATCGTGGTCATCTGTTTTCATCTATACCTGTCTCATATGTTGCTGGTCTGCCAGCCTCGTTGATTTTTTCGTAGATACCCTGCTTCGAAATAGCGATGGACCTGCTGAAATGTCAAATGTAACATGTATTTTCGGCTGTTTGCGATTATTTGTGGCGTTTTAGCACATGACCGTGATAATTTCGAGTTTACGCGACTCGGACGCGTTCTACTCTCAGTAGTACTTGCTCACTGTATACCTTCTCAGTCGTCAAATCTCCTGTGTAATGTACATCATGATTTTCTGAGCATGTCCATGATTCGCACTAAACATGTTTTTGAGTAGGATGGCTAACGAGCAAGCAAAGCAAATCCCATTTTCCTTGTGCGTTCAAAAGTTGTTACCATTCCAATTAGTTCAACTTATGAAACCCCTGACTCCAGCTTTGTTTCTCTGCTGCACCAAATCTCCAATGTTCCAACACATAATACATCGTCCAGGATCAACAAACAGGCTCTTGCTTGCCGTTCTCCTGCCAGCATTCTTGCAAAATGGGTCAAAAACCTTCAGAATAACTATTCACCCTTACCTCGTGATACTACTACACACGTTCTCCGTCTTCTATTTCCTGAAGAGGACTCACACAGGAAGTATGACCTGCAGGAAGCAAGGTTATCACAGCTCCTGCCAGACTGCCTAGATACTTCTATCTTTCCGCCTATCTCTACTGCCCGTTTGAAACAGTGGAGTAAACAACAGAACTCAGGATGCCTCGGCCAGGAAATTTTTACTTTACAATCATCTAATGCCGAGGTATCTCACTGAATATTTGGTCTGCGGGCTGCAGTTAACCGAAACGTAGTCATTCATTGGGCAAAAGAGTCTCCAAGATATCAACGTATTGTTGGACGAACTGGCATCTACCTCCGCGTTTTCTGACAAGACTCTCCACGCGGATCATTCGCAGTCGCCACCTCGGTCCAGGTCTGCTATCCTGCGGTCTTTATTCGAATCTCTTCCTGCCCTCGATGCTGCATACCTCACGCAGATCATTCTGAAAGATCTGAGACCCATTCTATACGCTTTCCCTGTCGCATCCACCAGTCGCGCTCTTCTTGAATACAACACGAATAGCAAGTCGGTGTTGACAAAGGAGCAGTTCATGAAGACTTGGGACCCAAGTGGCTCCATGTTAAAGATGTACCAAACACGTGCTAACATAACCGAAGCGGCCCTGTGCTTTGAGGCTGGAGGTGCGATTTCACACCCGAGGCCGCGCTGGGGTGTCCCCGTCGATGTGCGCTCTTTGAAGTATATGGTGACCCGTCAGCTAACTTAAATCGTCTGAAGATACCGAAATCCGCAAAGGGCCGGAGCCCGATGCATGCGCTCAACGTTCTCAGGCCAAGTAGCGCTATCTGGGCAGAAACCAAGTATGATGGCGAGCGTGCACAGATTCATGTACGATTTCGCGGCCAGGGTGATCCACAAATCATAATTTTCAGCAAGAGCAAGAGGGACTCGACGCTAGACCGCATTGCAGTACACCCGTATGTTCTCATCTCGCCATGCTCCCAATTCATGCGTTGAGCACATCTTGGAAAGCATAATCATAGAGGCCCTTGCTGGCTATAGTATGGGAGACATCATACTCGATGCGGAGATGGTTGCGTATGCCGATGAGCGGCACAGAATAGAAGGTAATTCTACTCTCCACATGGCTGTGGCATCTACACAACCTTCATTCCAGAGTTTTGGCACATACGTGGCTTGATAGCGCGCACTGCTGTGGGTGCCAGGGCGGGCGGATATCGAAAGGGCGAGACCCAGCATGATTCGCGCACACAGCATGTATTTATTTCATGCTCGTGACCCTCAATTCACCCACACCCACAGAGACTCTTGCCCTTCACTCCATTCGAATTCGTCAACGGCCTCCACCTTGCACCTCGCACTCGTTTTTTTTGATGTCTTGCAGGTGGGCGCAGCCTCCATGCTGAATGCACCATATTGTATGCGCCGGTCACTACTTGAGAGTATCATCACCCCAGTCCCAGGGCGTTCTATGTTGGCTGAGCGAGCAGTCATCATAGGCGGAAAAGTGCAAGAAGCTGAAGGGCAAAAGAGACTGAGGAAAACATGGGCCAAGCGTATTACGGAACACGAGGAAGGGCTGGTACTCAAGGCTTCAGATAGCACCTATGGAGATTGGAGACTCCCCTGGGTTAAGGTATGTTAATAATATATCGACCTAGGTTTTCTAAAACACCTGTATACAGCTGAAAAAAGACTACATCCCTGGGTATGGCGATACTATAGACCTCGTCGTAATTGCTGCTGCTTGGGAGAAAGACAGAGGTAGAGAGCTGAGAGGTGTGTTTTATCTACGGGACCTTGAGGTTATGATGAGTCACAGCTGTTTAGTGCCACCATCGACTCTAACTACTTTCTACATTGCCGTCCTGAGCAACTCGTCGCAAATGAGCATCAATGTCAGTGTAGAAATCATCATTGTCATGCGGTTTAATATGCCTCTTTTAGCCTGGTTGCAAACCTCACTTTGTTGCATACTTTACTGCCTCATATGGTTTATCCCGCAAGCAGCTTGAGGAATTCAATTTCTGGATACGTGCAGACGCGGTTGATGGGTCCAAGGTGATCTGTCTGTGCCAGGGCTTAGAATCATACTGAACACCGAATACCCAGCCGTCTATGGATGAATTGTGCTACACGTACACTATGTTCCAAACGCTGCCAAGGCCATCTGTGTTTGTTCGGAACCCGATTCTGGTAGAGTTATGTGGTGCGGGGTTCACCAAAGCGCCACAGAGTAAGGTACGTTTTGTCCACACCTTGTAATTTCAGTTCACATTTACAAATAATCCAGTACTACGAACTCCGCTTTCCACGCATCACGAAGCCCTTCCGTCCATCTGAGAGGTCCTATATGGAATGCCTCACCCTCCGAGGCCTGCGAACTATAGCTCTTGAGGCGGTTGGGCGAGAGGCCCATGATACCACGAAGGATAAGGACCTGGATGAATGGGGAAGAAGGTTGTGGGGGAAGCTGGGAGATGAAGCTGCCGAGGAGCAAAGAAGAGAGCTCAAAAGACAACGGTCCATTGCATGCTGGGAAGAGAAGTTGGAATACATTGATCGTGAAAGGAGTAGGAAGAGAAGGAAAGAGGACCTGGAGATGTCCCCATAGGCAGTTCACAGATCCATTATCTACGGCGCTCATATGTACCAATCTTATACATTGACCAAGGTTTATCATATATGCCGCTGAAACGAGTGTTGGACTTGGACACAGCTGTATTGGCTGTATATATGTCACGATCACTCGCTGCGCCGTGCGGCAAGCGAAGAGCAAATATATACTCATTTCTATTATGCTTCGAGGCCTTCTTCAAGTCTACCAGCCCGGAGGAGCATGAAGAGACGCGCAGCAATTTGACGACATAATTTTGCGGTTTCATCATGGCCGACTAGCTCAGTTGGTTAGAGCGTCGTGCTAATACCAACTTATGGTACGCGAAGGTCTTGGGTTCGATCCCCACGTTGGCCATATTTTTGTTGGCTTCAGAGCCTATGATGCCTGACGGTCCGCCACATCTAAAAAATTGAATTCTAGGTAAACTTCGACGTTGCTGACCCGAATGGCAAGAAATGCAAGCTTGAGAGTGATCTGGATGATCCGTAGATAACATGTGTTCAACCAACGATTTCATTATTAGATGAGCCACGGGAATGAGTCACTGAAGCTGTTCGAACCGAACCGCTCATACTATGACATGGAAGTGGATTCTGAGAGGAAATGTTCCAAACTTGTGGCTTAGAAACTGGAACATTTTATCGAGGTTTTGTGGGTAATCGACTGAATGTAATTCATCAGGATATCATAGTCTGACTGTACCCCTGGCAGTCAAGACCATTATTTGGTAAATTATGCTACCGTAATTCACAAAAGAAGTTTAACCCTCGAATTCCGAATTCTTGATGTACATCCAGTGCTAGTGGAATGACTAGGTAGTAAGTAACAGGCAGCAATTAAAATAACAGAGGAAGACGGCTGTTATCTGAGATTCCTAAGGGTTTCGTTGACTGTGCTTCGTTCGGCAAGCAGAGCAAGTATCTGCCATCGCTGATCTCGGACCTCTCGATCTTTTAGTAAGATAACATCTTCATCATCCATAATGTCGTTGTCGCCAATAGCTAGGCGCATAGCCGCGGCTGATTTATTCGGCAGCACGGCAGGTGAAAGTGTGAATAGGGTATCGAAAGACGATGCAGTGAGGACACGGCTATGTGAGTGGCGTGTGGATGGAGTTATGGAAGCGATTGCATGCGACGTCGAAGTAAGAGAAAGTGCATGTGTTATGAGTTGCTTCAGTTTGGCCTGCGTAAATATGTGAGGGTCGCATGCCAATACTTTTCAAGGATGACGGACCTCAAATGCAAGCATTAATAGTGATGCTACTGCTCGTGATGGTGCACCGAGGTTGTGTTGTGCTGCTATGAGATTAACTCGATCCGAAATATGTTGTAATGTCGGAGCTCTTGAGACCGATGCAAGATGCAACGGCATGCGACTGCCAGGCGCATCTTTGATGAACTATTACTTCAGATGGTCGTAGAAATGTAATGAACCATTATGCGCACCTCCACGCTCGCTTAACAACAACACCCCTCTATCGCGCGCTATCTCATCAGTGTCTTTCCGAGGTCTCGGGCGTTCCGTGGGAGCAGACTGCAGTGTTCGTATGCGTTCGCGTTCGCGCTTTCCCAGAGACACAGTCCACCGCTTAAGTCTCGATGATCGCAAAGTATCATCATTGTCATCCGGGCCTTGGTAAGGCAACGTTCGACGACGTTTACGTGGTGGCGGCTTCGATACATCAGGAGGGGGTGTAGGTAGTCGACGGTGCACGGTGAAGTCAAACAACGAGATGATAAGGGAGTTGTGTAGCTGGACTATGGTGATGTCAGTGTCACTGCGAAACACCAGAAATAATTGCACTTACCTAAATTCGGAGCATCCAGCGCCTGGCGAACGGATTCGTCGAATTCTATCCTAGATACCTTGCCAGAAACAAACTGGCTGAGTGTTTCAAAATAGGCTGGAGCCTTCTGCCCCAGAGCAGCATTGAGCTGGTTCTTGATTGTCGATGTCGAGGATAGTGACATTAGTAACTAATGACTAGCCGCTAGAGCCACTTGAGTCTCGGCTTGGTGTGAAGGATCTCAGTTACTAAATTAGTGTGGCCAGAGGATTTCCCACGAAGAAAGCATTGAAACATCCTATCAACTTCAACTTGGTACCCCACAATGCATCATTGCATTATGCAATCCCTAGTATGTAGATCACGCCGCTACAATGAATATGACAAGCAATTGAATTTCAGCCGACGCAGGCAGCATTTCACGAGTAACAATTTTGTCGGAGGCCGAATTTGAGCTTCCTACTCTACTACCATGTCACAACTCACCGAATTCAATCCTTCACTTCGTTCTGAACTATGGTGTTTGTACTCTTTGGAGTATATTATAAGGCTAATCCAGATTAATGCAGGCCGGTCAGTACTGGGTCATCGCTTCTTAGCATCTTGAAGCTGGCTGTCTTCTATAGCGTCTGAGTCTGCCTTGTCAACTTGGTTGAGCAGTCGTTAAGTCGATCCGCGGGTCAATGCACAGCACTCGGATGGCCATCCTGAGCGTCTGTTTCCTTAGACGGTATTCGTCTTTGGACTGCGCTTTGATATCGCAGCGCTCAAGGTCCATTTTCGGTGCCGCAGTGCTAGAGCCCAGATACAGGGTTTGGAACCCACTAGATGGCCAAGTTATCGTTTTACATCTGTCACCCCATCTCAATCTGGAATGCTCAAGCTGGTGCACGCATCGCCTGAATCTGTTACGTAGCACGGTTCCGGAGCGTCGTTGGGACCGGATTTCTGCATATCGTGACGAAGGGGCGGCCCGCTTTGCAGTGCACGAACAATTGAAAGAGCTCCTCACTCAACGGAATTCGTGCCTGATTCCGCAGCACGGGCGCGAAGCACCAGAGTGAGGAAAACACCCCAATCAATGCATCGTCGTGACGTGTACCTCATAAAAGCCCAATTGTATTTTGTCCATACAAAACACCCGCTCGAGAGATCCTCCTTCAATTTACAAATCTTTAAAGCGACTTATTTGCTTCAAGCCATATCATGGCACCTGTAGGTTTTCCTTCTTGCTGATTTAATTCGACACTAGCGACGACGCTAATATTGTCGCATGATTGCAGCATCTTGCCCACGATGCAGGATCCTACGGTCCAGCTGACCCAGTACGTCTCTGACCACACCAGCTTTGATTCGGAATTTCCAACCCATTGTACTCTACGGCAGGTTAACGATGATGGCCACGTGGGCAGCGCCAATTCAGATAATTCTGTGTGTCGCTCACTGCAGCAGCGTTTTGATTTCTCTAACCCAAGTCACTCTATCATAGGGTACTGAGGATGGCACGACCTACGTTGGCAGTATGGTACGTAC